>PVKH010010352.1:0-18295 GCA_004027955.1 Chaetophractus vellerosus | reverse complement strand
GCTTCCAATCACGGCCGGCTTTCAGTTCGCGGGTGGCTGGCTGTGCTCCATTCGTGGGCTACCTGCCCTGCCCGTGGTGGCTTTTGCCCTGTCTGTGGCAGTTTTTTGCCCTGCCCACGGCGGCTCCGGCCCGCCCATGGTGGCTTGCCATTCTCAAGGCGGTCTGCCCGCTAGGAGAGGTCCCCGGGAATCAAACCTGGGGCCTCCCATGTGGTATGCCGGTGCCCTATCCACTGGGCTATCGAGCCGGCCCCGGTTTATTTTATTTATTTCCCCCCACCCCCTCATTGCTTGCACTTGCTGGCTGTTGTCTTTTTTGATTCTTTATGAGGCACCAGGAACCAAAGCTGGTACCTCCGATATGGGAGGTAGGCACCCAATCCCTTGAGCGACCTCCATCCCCTACTTTGCTGTGTCTCTCATTGTGTTTTTTTTGTGTGTGTGTCTCTTGTTGCATCAGCTTGCTGTCTTGCTCATCCTCTTTGGAAGGCACCAGGAACCTCTGTTCCCTGCTTTGTTGTATCTCTCATTGTTTTTCTTGTGTCTCTTGTTGTGTCAGTTTGCTGCACCTGCCCATTGCTCCAGCTCACTGTCTTCCTTAGGAGGCACTGGGAACCGAACCAGGGACCTACCATGTGGTAGGCGGGGGCTCAATTGCTTGAGCCACATCTGCTTCCCCATACCTTTGATGTTAATCCAGGCTGCAAGAGAAGATGTTGAGTAAATTCCATGACTCCTCAGCCACGACTCACAGTTTAAAAGCTTTGTGATGACAGTTTCACAATTGCCTACGAGTAACAATGCTGTAATTTGTATACTGACTGGAGCCTGGAGCTTAGAGTTGATTTTTCAATTGAGTCAATAGAGCCATTCTCCTTCTCTTCTCTGGTACTTCTCATGACTAACCTTGCACATTTGCAGGCTAGTGGTGCAGCCTGAGAGCATGAGACAGAGCAAAGCCAACTGGACCACAAGGGTACTGAACCCCTGACCCTGGGCTCATTAGCTCCATTCTTAAACGTGGATAGCCAAACAGTCAGCTAATTAGCAATTCACTTAGCAGTCAGGGCCAGACCCAGGAAAGCATATCAAAGAACAGATTGGCAGCTGTCAAGTGCAACTCTTTACGTCTATTAGGCAGCCCTGCCTTATAACTGTGGTGGCACTTTTTTCACACTGGGCTTTAGAATCACCAACAGTCTATCTTTGGGGAAAAAAAAAACCAAAAACTTTTACTCTGCCATAAATGAAAATATTTGCCACTTAAAAAAAATGTTTAAAAAAAGTTTTAAAATTTCATTATGTTTTAAAACTTTAACCATACTCCCTGTTGTCTTCTGAACTAGATTTTAAAAATTCAACATTAGGTTGCAATTCAGCCATGTTGTTTTATGTATTGCAATTTATTCACTGCTGTTTTGATTCTACTTTAGGACTCTATTATAATGTATTCATTCTATGGTGATGGACATTTGACCCCCCCCCCCAAATAGTACTGCTATACACATTCTTGTGCATGTGTCCTGGTGTGCAGGTGCAAGTTTCTCAGGGTATATATCCACACCATGGAATGGTATTGCTGGGCAGTAGGGTAATGTTTAATTTTACTAGATAATGTCAGTGTTTCCAAAGTGCTCTGAACCAACTTATATTCCCACCAGCAACAATTATTACAATAATTCCACATCCTGGCCAATACTGGATATTATGGCCTTAAATATTTTACTAATAGGTTTACTGGCTGGTTCAAGTTTCTACTTTTATGAAATGCCTATGTCAGTCTCTTGCACAATTTTCTTTTCATCTGTGTTTATTCTAGATATTAATCATCTTCTAATTGTGCTATTACAGATATCTTTCCCCAGTTTGATCTGCCTTTTTACTCTTTATAGTATCTTTGTAGTTTTCATTTTAATATAATCAGTTTGTACGTTTTTGTGTCTTAAGACACAAATCCTTCTCCCAGGTCACATACTCTCCTATATCGTCTTTTAAAAGTTTTATAGTTTTGTTTTTCATGTTTGCCTTTAATCCGTTTGGAATTGATCTCGACTCCTACCTACACATATGAGGGAGTGGGCCAAATTCTTTTGCTTCGTAAGGGTAACCGCCTTCAGCATTCTTAAGTTTATCCATCAAAAAAAATTTCTTTAAGTCCCTCCATCACATTGATCCGTACTGCAGGCTGTCAGACTGTTTCCATGCACATGCGTGTTTGCTTCTGGCTTCTTTCTTCTTAGGTTATTTTATTTATCCGTGTGCCAACAGTATACTTTTAATTTAGTTTTATACGAATTCAGGATATCTGGCAAGGCTTCCCCTGCCATTGCTCTTTAGGAGTGTTTTGGCTGTTCTTGGCCCTTTGCTCTCCTGGATAAGAAGAAGTCTGTTTTTCAAATGTTCTTTCTAAGAGCTAACTGAATTTGTAGTTAGGCAAAGAAAATAGAAAAAAAGGGCTGTTTAGATGTGATTCTGATCAGTAAACCTGAGAGTAAATGTTTACTGAACTTTAGTCATAAAAACAAAGTTCATTAAACTTACACTTTGAGCAGAAAATTCTTATTTCAAATATATTTTGTGCAATATCTACAGTTCTATCGACAGATATGATTTTAAACCTGTTTAGTTGGTTATGCTGTTTTTATCAAATTTAATTAACATAGAACTTGGAGCACTTCCCTGAGCAGCAAAACAGACATTGCCTGGCCAATGAGGCCACATGAGACTATAATTAGATCTCATAAAATAATGGTCTCAAATTATTTTAAGTGCTTATAATTTTTAGTAATATGCAACCCCATGCACAAATATCAAAAGGGAAACTCAACTGTGTGAGTGCACGTGCTGTTTACTAAGGGAAAAGGGAATTTTAATGTACACATTCAGCCTGGGAAACTTAGTATTGTTTATTAAATAAAACAGAGAAAACAAGAGAGAACACAGCACTGGGAAATAAGGTCACCAGATAAGCCATTTTTTACTACCCTGTTTCCTGTTCTGGGTAGCTCTGCAATCCACTCTGAGAATTTCATTCCCCTAACACATTTCCCATTTCCTGTCCCCCTCTCTACCTCCTCCCCCATTCTTGAGCTGCCAACTGTAAGCAGTTCAAACAGATAAAGACACAGATAATTTGTTGAAGTGCACAGAGCTCTTCAGTAAACAGCTTCTTCCTGGATATCACTCTGTAGAGATGATGAGCTTTATCAGCAGAGTAAGAATTGGATCACCTTTATTATAGTACCATGTCTAATTAGGGCTACCTCCAAACCAAGTCAACTCATCCTTGCCTTTCTCCTGCAACTATGTAGCTACAAAAAGGGGGTTACTACAACAGCTACAAAAACATTTTTGGGGATGGCAAGATTTCTTTGTCAGTGCCTAATTTTTAGAATAAATCAGAGCATAGACAGCAGCTGTGCAGTAAGGTAGCATTCAGGATCAGTAATGATACTATACACAAAGGGATGGATTCCAGAAAGCCCCATTCTCATAGTCTCTGAACTACCAAAGTGACACCAGAGATGGTATCATGCTTTAAGTGATTAGCCTAAAAAATAGCAGCTTCCCTTGACAAATTTAATTACAGGTGGTAGAAATTGTTTGGAATTATTAAAGCCAAAAAATAAGGGATGTTTCAGAGGATCAGAAAAAGGTTTGAGTGAAAAGCCATTTTATTGAGAAAGTATGCTCAATATAGGTACCGGTTGGGTACTTTAAACCTTTTATTTAACCCCTGTTTTCCCAGATACATTAAGGGACAAGGATCAGATCACGAGTTAGCAGAGGAATCTAAACCAGTATCGGTCTGTTCCCACTACATCACCAACTGATAATTTATACTAATTAAAAGGTATATGCACCAGAAAACTGAAAACATGCGTTGTCAGACTTTTAACCAAAAGAGTGAGAGACACCAAAAACTATGGTATACAGAGGAAAAAGACAATCCATCCACATCTTTGCTTTTTGGCCTGGATAAGAGGGCTAAGAACTACAACTGGGTTTCCTTCTACAAAGTTCATGTCTAGTCCCCTGAACTTTGGAGTTCAAGGTTGTGTAAAAAATAATTTGTACTGAGTTTAGATTACTAATTAACTACATCAGGGGCTTCCACAGGTTTCTAACATGCTCATTTAAGAGAAACTGTTGGAAGAGAGTTTGGTTGGTGTCCTGACCCCAATGCCTTCATTTCCACATGACACTGAGAGCAGAAATCTGAACCCAGGACTTGTCCCGAGGCCCTGTATAGTGTTTTCTCTGAATTACATTGTCTCTCGAGAGGCCACTACCAGTAGGTTCCACAGGATTCATGAAGTGTTTGTTTTTAACACTACTGGATAGGGACAGGGAAACCTGATTCCACTTCTAGCTCTGCCTTTGCACTAATATTAGCTGTGACTGCTGTGTGACTTGGCCTCTCTGAGCCTCATCTATAAAATGAGGCTGGACTGGAGACTCCTTAAAAGAGGTAATGTATGTGGCAGTACTTAGCACACTTCCTAATACATAGCTGTTGTGACCCCCACCAAAAATAGATTTCTTCCTTATTAAACTATGCCGAGGCTGTAAAATTTCTAATAATTTCTTGATTTCCAAAACCATCATCATCAATTCAATAAACAAATATGTATTAACTCATTTGGGTAGAAACCATGCTTCTCAGACCAGGCCTCAAGGAGGTATAATTTTAGTAGGGTCAATAGAATATACCCACCATAAGGATGATTGCTCTTGAGTTCCACAAAAGGATCAAATTCTATGGTGGTCCATAGAATTCTTAAGTTCAGAGGAGGAAGAAAGATTGTTGGCCCCAAGGAAACTTGAAAGTACTCATGGAAGAAAGAGCACGTGGTTCTTTGTCAAATTTTTTAAATGCTTAACAAATGACATTTACATAATTGGAGGCTTGAAAACACAAGGATGCAGACATGCCAGGCTCAAGGAATGATATGGAGATGGGTGAGGGAGGGCAAAGTGTATATGGAAAATGTGAGTTGACCAGTCTGACTGGAATATAGAAGACTGTTAGGAGAGCAAGATGAAAACTGAGATGGGGAACAGACCTTTGAACTAGGACTTCTATCTTTTATCCTGCAGGCAACAAGGAATTGTTAAACCCGTAATACAGCTCCTGCTGTTACAGAGAGGGGAAGCGGATGTGGCTCAGGTGACTAAGCTCTAAGCAACAAAAAGAGACAGAGGAGAGACAATAAGAGAGACACAGCAGATCAGGGAGCTGAGGTGGCTCAAGCGACTATGCACCTCCCTCCTACATCGGAGGTCCCGGGTTCAGTTCCCGGTGCTCCTCAAGACAACATACAGCAAGTGCAAACAACGAGGAGGTGGGGAGAAATGAGTAAATAAGTAAATAAATCTTTAAAAAAAAAAAAATCACTGGAAGGGCATCAGGGCAAAGCAGAGGCAGATAAATCAGCATAGAGGCTAATATCGCTTTTGTGGAGGCAGTGGACTACAAAGGACCTGGGTATGCCACGGTTTAAAAATCAAATATATTTCAGAGCTTTTAGCAAGTGACGGTAGTTGTTGGTGACCTGTACTTCAGAGGAGGAAAGGAAATTATTTTTTAAAAATTTTTAATGGGAAGGAGCTCTTAAATTCTGGAGCACAGCTTGGTATGACATGGTACAAAGAAAAGCTGTGGACAATGTTATCAGAGCTTTACTTTGAGTCTATTGCACTACAGCAGGCACAGGACAAAGACCTGGATTTGGGTGATGGCCATAGCAATAATGAAGGATCCAAGGCTATTGTGAGGAGAAAAAAGCAAGAGGAGTTGGTTTGGTTATATCAAGGGGTAAAGGAGAAAGTCTAAGACAAGTTTTGAGTCTGGATGATGACACCAGTAACAGAAAAATTCATAAATGTTTTTTTTTAACCAGGAATCACTGCAGTTTTAAATAAGTTCTGCCTAAGAAAATGTTTATAACTACATTTCTAACATTTAAATATTCCACATTCATTTTTACGTATTAGGAAAAAATGATGGGTTCTCAATTTCAGTGGAAGAATCTACCTTAGAGCTTTAAGTACCTCTATCTGGTGACACTCTGGAATATTAGCCACAATGCAAGATACTAGCCAGAGCATTTCTAAAAGAAAAAAGTTCATTTCTAGAAATTTAATGCCATGTAATCAGTAAAAACAAGTACAAAAGAAACAAATACTAAATAAAAGATTTTGCTTTTATTTAAAATAAAATGGATTTATACAGTCTTTAAACCATGGGTTATTGGACAGTACTGGTAATCCACCTTCTCTGGCACCCTTCTGGGCTATGTGAGCTTTTCTGTCTAGCACCAATGCAGATTGTAACAGCACAACAGACTTGAATGTGGCCAGTCCAGGCATCAGTTAAGGACATTGTGGCAAATCATGACTATAATGAAGTCATTCTTAAGTTTGCCAAAATTAAAATACCATATAATTAATTGATACCAGATTGATATTTATATCTTTTAAAAGCATTTAATGCAAAGATGCTATCTCTAAGCCATTTGCTAGCTGTGAGTAGTTATTTAAAAACTGTACAATTTTACAAAATTTGTGTTTGTACATTAGTTACACAAAATCCACACTTCATAGACCTTTACTTCATATTTTAATGTAAAAGTTGCATATTTTAGGCAGAAAGTGAATATGCTGGTGAATACTAAAAGTGTAATACAATATGGTGTAGAAATAAAAACACAGAACAATAGACATGCTTACTAAAGGACAAAAACAAACCAAGCATAACGGACTAACAGCATTTTCCTTCAAAGTCAAACACTGACATGTATCAGGCTTCTTTTGCAGGGCTGATTTATGTAGGGTGAAAAAAATCAAATGGCTGCCACGTGTATGATATATTAAAACATAAGGTCATATTAAACATACATTAAAACTTATGCATTAAACATGATAAATAAGACCTCATATAAGCCCTGGATATAGCTTTAAAATAGATGGCTTGAGTTTCTTATAGTTTGGCTGGCTTAAATCAGTTGTTTGTTCTGACTTGCCCACTACTTCACTTTTCAATTTCTGGCCCTAAGGAATATGTGCCATATTTAACAGTCCATATATTGTTTCATGATAGCAGATTAATAGTCGTGCTTGTTAGTGTACATATTAGCTGGTCTGGTAAGGCAAAAAATTTTTCATGATAAAATGATAAATTTCAAGCTTACTTTATTAAGCAGCATATAACAGCTTTTAAAGTTAAATATTGTTATGGCCATAGTTTCATTACACAGTATTTTCTATTCACACCCAGCCACTGGTAAGTTTGTAGAACATCTCTTCATCTAAACTCTCATTTTGGTCTTTTGCACGTGTTGAGAGAAATATATAGCCACCAATAAATTCATGAACCACTTTGCAGTCTACTTCAGTACAAATGAAGGACAATCGTACTTCATCCGCAAACTCCACAGTGACCTGGAACAAAGACAAAGAACTATCAGTCCCAATAAAACTCCAATAAAACTCCAGACGTGTGGGTCCAAGAAATGCTAGTGTGTTGTTTAAGGGCTGGCCTATCTCAAAATACCTGCTGAGATTTCTGAAGTGACAGCTGGGAAAAACTGGGCAGCCCCGGGAATCGAAATCCAGGGCGTGGAGATTTAAACTGCAGAAGAAAGGGGCTCATCATGGTGGATGATCTAAAACGATTCCTGTATAAAAAATTACCAAGTGTTGAAGGGCTTCATGCTATTGTTGTGTCAGATAGAGATGGAGTACCTGTTATTAAAGTGGCAAATGATAATGCCCCAGAGCATGCTTTATGACCTGGTTTCTTATCTATCTTTGCCCTTGCAATGGACCAAGGGAGCAAACTTGGACTTTCAAAAAACAGAAGTATTATCTGTTACTATAACACCTACCAGGTGTTTCAATTTAATCGTTTACCTTTGGTGGTGAGTTTCATAGCCAGCAGCAATGCCAATACAGGACTAATTGTCAGCCTAGAAAAGGAACTTGCTCCTTGTCTGAAGAACTGAGACAAGTTGTGGAAGTTTCTTAATCTGACAGTGGATTCAATATGTATTTTATCTTAATTATGCCAGACATAATATCAATCCAGCAATCTTTAGACCACAATTATACTTGTATCCATGTACTCAAGGAAGGGCCCTTTTCCACCTGATACTAAGAAAGAGCCTATAGATATAATTTCTATACAGATTGTTTTATTTCCTTGTTTAGGCTCTTTTCTTATTTAGTGAGAGCTGGGGACACTACAGAAATGGTTCCGTCTATGTCAGCTTGCATGGAGTTAGTTCAGTCACCAAATGTGCGTAAGATTCTATTCGGTAGATCAGAATCAAAATGGTATGTGGGTCCACTTAAGCCATTAAGTGATCCCTAGTGTATAATTCTCCCAGGCCTTCAGTGTGAAGCAGACCCTTTCTATTGTGAATAATAATGAAGACATTTTTCTTCATATTCAGTTTTATTTCTTTGCATTGAATGTGAGGAAGATAAAATTACTTAGCAAAGGTAATAAAGTCAGTACAATCACTAACTTCCCTATGTATATATTATTTCTTAGTATACACAAATATTACTAATTTTTTTATTCTTCTCAGAGGGTGCTGCTCTTTACCTAAAATGCAAATTATAGCTAATAGGTTTCCCCCCACTCTGCTATCTGTAACCAATCAGTGTTTTAATATTTGCGTTTTTTTTAATAAAATTTAGATGCAATTTGTTATTGAACTGTTTCCAATTTTGGTATGTATGTGAACATGATAATACAACCTTTTTTTTATATGAGTATAAATAAAATAGTATTTTTAAGAGTATTAAAAAAATACTTGTTGAGCCTCAAAATAATTACTCATTTTTAATCTTACACTACTAATGCCTTAAGTCCAAAAGAATAAGGAAAGTTTATTAGCCTCTCCCCACTCTCCACTGCACCTTGTAGTTTTCATATTCTGAAAAGGAAAAGTGAATGCAAGGGTTATTAAGTTCCCAAATGGTGCTCTGGTGATTCAATTAATGAAAACATCTCTCTTCAAGTCCTGGGGGAAAAAACCACTTCCTGTATTTAATATTTGCTTGAGATATTTAACCTTTAGGTGTCATGTTTGAATATTCCAGAAATAGGAGATTCTCTGAAATGCTACAAGCCCAATATGATCCTAAAACAAAAGATTTATTCATAAAAGAATATATTTATTTTAAATGATATTCAAGTATTCCAAGGCTTTGGAGTCCAAAAGAGCTAAGTTTGAATCCTTACTGTTACTTATCAAGTATATGCCCATGGACAATGTCATCCTGTAGGCCTCTAAACTTTAGTGCTCTCATTTCTAAAGTAGGGATAACCCATCTACCCTGCAAGTTTAGAGACAGGGTACAAATGTAAAATAGCTAGTACCATGCCTGGCACAGAGTAGGCATTCAATAAATAGCAGCTGCTATTTTTGAGTGGAAAGGATTTACTTATTATAGAAAGACAACCTTATATCAAATTTTGTCTTTAGAATTTTAATAATTGGGCTAATTATGAAAAGTTTAAATGAGGAAATGAATAATCAACCCATGTTCTGTATTTTAAGAGGTAATGGGGGAGTGGATGTGGGTCAAGTGGTTTGAGTGCCTGCTTCCCACATAGGAGGTCTGGGATTTGGGTCCCTGGTGCCTTCTAAAAACAAAACCAAAAAACAAGCAAACAAATGAAAAAACCAACTTGGGAGCTGATGTGGCTCAGCGGTTGAACATATGAGATCCCGGGTTCAATCCCTGGCCCGGTACCTCAAAAAAAAAGTAATGGGACAAATCTTCTTCAGAATATAGACTGTCTCATTAATTTACTAATTTTTACCAAAATGACCATACCATGTATTCAAGTAATAATGTGACTGACTTACCATTTTTATTTCCCAGTTAACATTCCACTGTTTCATGTTGCTGAAACGCCATGTTTTAATTGCATCTCCTGTGCTGGCATCCATCCTAATCAATCTGTTGTATGCAATTCCAATAAGTTCTTCCTTTTTGCCCCCTTGAAACCTATTTTTTTAAATTAACATGAAAAAACATGTTGGTCTATTTTTTAATCAAGACATACTCTTATAAAACGTGCTATTCTTGTATGAGTAAAACCAGAAATACAATTGGGTATGCCATATTGAGTTTTTAATGGGAAAAAAAAAATTACAAGTATAAAGACTACATTCCAACAGTCTTTAAAGCCTACTGTAAACCAAATTTAATGTTAATAGGTCTAAGTCGGAATACTTTAAACTGTTTTATTTCTAACTACAGAAAGTAGATGAAGTAAAAATTCACAGATTAAATTAATGTTTACATACATATACCATAGGTGCTTAGTAGAACTACTGACCTTGCAATAAAGTGTGTGATGCCAAATTCTGGTAAAGACTGCCAAGCTTGAATAAATCTCATCTTGGCTTCAATTAGACTCATCTGTGCTACATTTTGATGGGCCTCCAAGATTCTTGCCGTTATCTAAGTATTAAACATCACCTTTACCATTAGACATTATTCTTTCATGGTAGACTCAAGACAAAAACAGATCAAAAGACTGAATTATGTACCCCACCCCAAATCAGGTACTGCGAGAGCTGGAATTGGGAATCTTAATAACGTAAAATGACTTTTCAAAATAAACTTCCTGATGTATTAATTTCTATAAAATTAAGGAACAAAAAATACTATTTTAAGTATGTAATTGCCACTCTTGAGACATACTCCAAGTGCACAACTTTATACAGCTTTATACAACTTTATGGTGCTATTAATCCTGGTATGCATGATAGTTTCAAATTTAATGCCAAGGTATGATCAGGATGAGGAACTGGAATACAAGTTTCTAGCAGAAATATGTTAGCAGCTCTGAAGTACTTGAAATCACCATAATAGTTTTTTAAAATTTCTAAAGCAATCACTGGAAAACTTAACTTTATTTAAATTATTTTCCCATTGGGAGGACTGCACACATGGGGGGTGGGGTGAGAGAGGACTAATTCTTGAGGGGAGGTTTTGGCTAGGGCTTTTATATTTTATCTATTTTCTTTTTTTCTTTTGTAAATATGGAGAACTTACCAAATCTCTTATATAGCCTGGCTGTAGATGGCAATGCGAGGAAAGGAAAAAGAAAGCGGAAAGAAAAAAAATAAGGCAATCAGAAAAAATGGCAACAAAGCAAAGAAAAAGTTGCGGTAACCTACAAACTGAAATTCCAGCCAAAAACCATGCAAAAAAATTACTTCAGGTAGAAACCAAGCAAAGTAAATGCAAGCATGAAAATGAGGAAGCAGCAATAACTTTCAACTCACATTATTTTAGAATATTAAGTGTACCTGAATTAAGAGTAGATATTTGCAGGAAGAAAATACAAAGAGCACAGACTTTTTCCCCCCCTCTATCCCCTTCATATACCCATTCTTACTGGTTAGGGTAAAGCTAATTATTTTAGTAGCAAAACCAAAATTAATATTCAAAAGCCTTTAATTGTCTTCTCAGATTTAAGTGAGAGAATATAATTCATGCGTTGATTGCTTTCCAGAAATAATTAGAAGTTGAGGGCATAAAATAAGTGCAATGACCATAGTACTACTTTATTTACACAAGAAAAACAAACCCTTCAATTACCATATGCTTTTTGCATCCTTTTTCCTGGAAGGAAAAATAAAGTGATGCCATACACTACACTAAGAATCATGGCTAAAAACAAATCCATCTCAATTTGGGTTAAGATATATAAAAACACAGAACCACCCTTCTTTAAAACTTGAATCTCCAGTTTGAGTCATATTCATTTAAAAATATCCATAGCAAGTTTAATTAACTTAATACATGTATAATCTTGGAGAATCAAAAGAGATTAAATATAAACAAGAATATATTGAGGGATCCAAAGGAAAACAATGCCCTTCTGCCTGGTGGGGATGAATGACCCTGGGGCCCACATGTCTTCCAACTCCCACTGGACTCAGTTTATTAAACAACTATTGAGCACTATGCCCAATGTGTCAGCACAGTGCCTCATACACAGTAGCAACTCATTTCTGACTACTGGCATTTATTAGGTGCCAGGGCAATAGTACTGAGTCCCTACCCCTCTGGAAAAACCTGAGTCTAGTTAGGGAACGCAGGATTAAAAAATAAAGTGCACTGGACAAGATGCCAATGTGGAAGTCAGAGCTGGAAGAATCCTCAAGTATGGACCACACACATACTGCCCTCCTGTCAGTTAAAGATGAGTAAAACACTGTCTCTGCCCTCAAGAGAATTCTTAGTTGACAATCTGGGTCTAGAACTCAGAGACAGAAAACTGTAATTTCAAAGGCTTCTGGGAAAACCAATACTTATTGTTGACAGCTCAATCAACATCTGGCAGTCCTTAAAACCTTTGTTCTTTTTCCCTTATACCTGAGAGTAAAATGAGAAAACTGCTAAGATTTGAAATTCATTGCTTTGAAGGCAAATGAATTCAATTTTAGAAACAAGTTTATTTACAAATAGCTTTTAAAAAGAATTGATAAAAAATGAAATTAGTACTTGATTCGCTTTCCCTTTTTACTTACAATCTACATTCCACTAAGCTCCAAAAGGCAAAAACAGGCAGCATTTCCTCCATTCCTTACTACACCCACATCATATGACTACAGGATAAACAAATTTCATGTAGCTTACAAAACGCCTGAAACTTAAAGGCAAATTCTTTGTGACTAAAACTGAACATTTCCAGCAAAGTGATTTCAGACCCATATAACAAGCATTATACTTAAAATATATTAAGGAATTAGTGTTCTGGATATTTCATTGGACCTTTACAGTATGTTTTAAAATTATTCCTTAAAGATAAAAATGAAGTATTTATTTTAAAGGTCTTCTCCTTTTTTTTTCCCCCCTAAAATGAAGCTTTTCCCTTTTATGGCATGATGTTTGGTGTGAAGATTACTGTGGGCCATCTCCAGTGAAATTCCCCTGCAAAGGACCTTTTATGTTGTACTGAAGAAACATTTTCCTAAATAGCAATCCTATTATGGTATTAATTTCCAGGAAAGGAATTCTAAACACAGTGGACAAAAGCAGTGAATTTCAATGAAATAATTTACTAAACTTTTGTCACCCAATGTAAATTCTGGCTGGGTCCTAATTGTTGATGTTACTGGGCGGGAAAAAAAGACAATAATATGTAGGCTCTTTCTATCTTTGTAAACCTTATTTCCAAATTTGGAAAAAACCAATCTAGACAGCAATAATAGTTATTATAGATTTTGTTGGGAAATGTTGGCTATGCTTGATCTCAAATTTACTTAATTATATAAGGAATAATAACAAAATGAATTAAAGAACACAAAGCATTGACTTTATTCAATCCCCTGAAATGTTTGGAAGAACATCCTGTTAAGAGTGATTTCAAGTTTAGAATATAGTCTCAACTACTACAATTCCACCTCATTAACTGTTCTACTAAAAAGGTATATGTATTTTTAAGTGAATGACCAATTTAAATTGATTGAAGGCTATTTCCTGTTTTATATTCTAACCCATCTGATATGGAATTAAGACTACCAATTAAAACTAAATTTAAACTATATGTACAAAATTACAGAACAAACCAGCACAAAACAGTAAATGAAGTAAAATGAATCAAGTACCTGCTTGTTCTTATACTTTTTGAGATAGCGAGGGGACACCAGACATTCAGGATTTATATCGGTTGTGATCTGCTCTGCTATTAACTGAGGATCTGGGTTTAAATGCTGCATCTTCAGAAAGGAAAGAATATTTTGAACTTCTAAATTATAAGAACTGTCCGCCATGGTTTTGCCTTTGGAGGCCAATCTGCAGGCTGCCATCCAGTGTGCATACTGTTTTTCCTATTGAAAAGAAATACTTATGCATGAAATGTATCCCATGATGAGGATAAAATAATTGAGGATGACTGGTCAATATACTCAGGAAACAAAGAAAACTGAGGTTTACATTTTAATTGGAAACTTACATTGTCACAACGAAGCCAGATTTCATTCATGCCCTCTGCAACTGGAATCAGGAGTTTAATGTTAAATTTTTGGCCTGAAATGTTTACATCTGGAGTAACTTCACATCCTGTATGTATTGAAAAAAATTCAATTGTTAAAACGGTCAAATTTATTAAAAAAATTTTTTTAATGTAACATATATACAACATAAAATTCTCCATTTTAACCACTTTTCAGGTATACAATTCAGTGGTTTTACATTTACAATGTTGAGCTTTCATTACCAAAACTTTTTCTATCACTCCAAACAGAAACTTTGTACCCATTAAACATTAACTCCCCTCATCCCACCCCCGGTAACCTGTGTTCTAGTTTCTGAAACCGTGAATTTGCTTATTCAAATTATTTCAAATCTGTGAGATCATTCAATATTTGTCCTTTTGTGTCTGGCTTCTTTCACTCAACATGATGTTTTCAAGGTTCATCCTTGTCGCATGTGTCAGAACTTTATTCCTTTTCATTGCTGAATACTATTTCCTTGTGTGTGTATACTACTTTGTTTACCCATTCATCTGTAGATGGACACTTTGGTTGCTTCCATCTTTTAGCAATTTTGAAAAATGCAGTTATGAATACTGGTGTGCAGGTATCTGTTCAAGTCCCTGCTTTCAATTCTTTTTGGTATATACCTAGGAGGGGGATTGCCAGGTCATACGGTAATTTTATACTTCACTTTCTGAAGAACTGCCAAACTGTTTGCCACAGCAGTTGCACCATTTTACACTCCCACCAGCAATGCACGAGGAGTTCCTATTTCGTTGCATCCTGATCAGCACTTATTTTTCATTTAAAAAATAATACCCATTCTACTGGGTGAAGTGGTATCTCGTGGTTTTGATCTGCATTTTCTAACGGCTAATGATACTGAGCATCTTTTCCTGTGCTTACCGTACATTTGTACATCTTCTTTGGAGAAGTGTCTGGTCAAACTCTTTGCCCATTTTTAAATTGGGTTGTTTTTTTGTTGAGTTGCAGAATTTCTTTATATATTCTGGATATTAAACTCTTAACAGATATGTGGTTTCCAAATATTTTCTCCCATTCTATAGGTTATCTTTTCACTTTCAGGTTGAAGTCCTTTGCACAAAAGTTAATTTTGGTGAATTCTCATTTATTGGTTTTTCAATTTGCTGCTCATCCTTGACAATGCCTAAGAAGCCATTGTCAAAAATAAGGCCCTGAAGATGCTTCCTTACATTTTCTTCTAGAAGTTTTCTACTTCTGGTGGGTTTATTTCTAAACTCTAAATCTGATTCCATTGGTCTCTTATGTCTATCTTTGTGTCAGTACCACACTATTTTGATTATGGTAGCTTTGTAATAACTTTTGAAACCAGGAAATGTGAGTCCTCCACTTTTGTTCTTTTTCAAGATGGTTTTGGCTATTTGGAGCTCCTAGCTGCAACTTCCATTTGGATTTGATGATTGACCTTTTCATATCTGTAAGGAAGGAATGTTGGCTGGGATTGTGTTCAATCTGTAATTTGCTTTGGGTAGTACTAACATCTTAACATTATTAAGTGTTCCAATCCATGAACATGGGATTTCTTTCCATTTATTTAGGTCTTGCGATTTTTAACAATGTTCTGTAGGATTCCAAGTACAAGTTCTTTACATCCTTGGTTAAACTTATTTCTAGAGTCTTTTAGTTGCTACTATAAAGTGGAATTCTTTTTCTTGATTTCATATTTGGATTGTTCATTGCTGGTGTTAACATTTACTTTTAAGAAATCCCAAGCTAATACAGTCAGCATTCATTTTATGTTATAAGTCAGAGATAAATTCTTGATACCCAGTTATTCGTTTATTTATTTACTATTGATTTTGAGGTAAAGCAAAGGCTCTGCAACACCTGGTATAAAGGAAAGGCATACAGCCTGCCCTTATAATTACAAAAAAAAAAAAAAAAAATCTGTGGCCCTTAAAATTCACACAGCTTGGTTGATTAAGAGAAGGAAAAGTGTCTTGTCAAAAGGGAATAGGAGGTCCTGATCTAATTGTCATGTCTAGGGAACTTGCCTCTTTCCATAATTGAACAGTTAATATAAGTAATATTCATACTTACAAAGTAGTTACCATTTGCCCCAAAATGGTTTATTTATAGATATGACTCAATTCATAAGTTAACTTTATCCAAAATATTTTAAAACATCTACTATAGAAGGTAATATATATTTATATACTTTGGGAAGCCACTCTGAAAATAACTATAGAGCTCAGAATTCCACTTTATAGGCAAGTTTTCAGGAATACATATATTTATAAGAATCTCGGGGCTGGCTGTAGCCCAATTGGTAGGGCTCTGGTTTACCACATGGGAGGCCCCAGGTTCGGTTCCCAGGGCTCCTCGAGCAGGCAGGCTGCCGCGCAGTGAGCTGACTCGGCGGGTCGCCGCAGCAGGGGGAGACAAGCAGACACAGAAGAATGCAAAAACGAACACAGCAAGAACAAGCAGAAAGGGGGGGATATATAATAAAAATAAATAAATAAAAATCTTAAAAAAAAAAAAAGAATCTGTAGCCAAGACTATTAAGCATTAATTGGTGGCTTTACAGAAGAGAATACAGATTTATTCAACATATACCTACTTGAGTAATGGGGTAACGGGACAGTTGGCATAAATAAGTGGTAACCAGTGTAATATGGTGGCAAAGAACTCTGCAATCAGACAGACTTGGGTTCCAGACCTTTCTCTACCACTTAATAGCGATGGGAAATTTATTTAACTTCTCTAAGTTCCAATTTCATGACCTTGAAATCTACCTCATAGGGATGTTATAAAGGTAAATAAGATAATGAATATGTCAAAGCTCCCTAAAAAGGTATTACAAATTGTTTGTGCTTAGGTTCATGTCATACCCCTATGTCTTGAGATAATCCAGTGGGCTCCATGAGGAAATCTTAAACTATTAGTACTATTGGCTGTGCCTTGCTCTTTGTACTGGAGCACAGAACGTAAAAGATAAAGATAATAAAATCCACACATTTATCACTCAAAGAACAAATGTTCAAATTGTCATTTTTTTCCCCCTTCACATAAATGTATTAAATAAATAAAGGAAATAGAACTTAAAGGTGAGGCCCTCTTTGTTCTCCTCTCCAGAAGCAATTTTTATGTTCAATTTGGTAGATTCTCTCCTCCCCTTCTTTAAAATAATACTAATCCTATAAAATACATAATACCATAGCAAATAGGTCTCTTTGTAAAGGAAAACTAAAGAGAGAGACAAAGGTGAGTGGTAACTCAGGTACTAGCATAGTCACAGAAGCACATCATTGACAACATTCACTCCAGGCCACCTTGGCTACCTACTTTCATAGCAAGATGCTTGACTTTGTTGTTATCCAATTACTATACCTCCCAATTGTTAAATGTAATCACAGCAATTCCCCTTGCTCTCTCCAAACTCTTTGAGAGGCCCTATCCTGCTTTTTCCCCATCAGGAATATGTTTTCACTTCTCCCCTTCTATAACTTGGACCCTTATACCAGATAATCACCTCCAACTTCCTAGATGCACTGTTTTTGTATTATACCCATTAAGCAAAACCTTAGCCCTGGTTCAGTCCAACCATTCATCTTTTACACTCAGACTGCTTAGCACTGCCGAGAGGGCAATCACAGAACTGACCAGATAGGTTTCACTAAAATTCATGGATAACAAACCTCAATCTGGCCCTCAACACTGGCAATCTTTCTGTAACATAGACTTTATCAACAACATCCACTTCAAATCTTCTCAAACCTCCTGTTGCTCATGTTCAGGGGACAATCTCACCTCTTTAAGTTTCTCAAAGAAAATGAAAGCCATCAGAAGTGAAGTAGCTCAGCTTCCTGCCACTATCCCAGATAAGCCAAGTCGCTCTCACTTCCACTCAGTGGAAGAGGAATCTCTCTTCCTATGGGGTCTGCTATCTAAGCGGACTGAGTCTATCTGACATCTCAGGAACCTTGTCCATCAAGGAGATCCACCCTAGATTTATTTCTCTCTACTGTCACTTTTCCATTAGCATTTAACTTCCTTGAGTCTTTTCCATCTTAAACACAAAACACTGCTCTGTTCTGTTATTGCCCTCTTTCTCCCCTCCTCTTCAGAGTTTCCTATTTACTTCTCAATTACTGTACTTTGGATTTCATACTCAAATTCCACTGAAATCTACCAAACCCTGTCAATAACCACCTCTATGTGGCTAAATCCTGTGGAGGCTTTGCTTTATACTATCGTACCTCTATCATTTGACACTACTGACTACTCTGTCCTTT
>PVKH010010351.1:0-18309 GCA_004027955.1 Chaetophractus vellerosus | reverse complement strand
ATTATTTAAAACTTATTAAGTAGCCAATTACTTTCACTTAATGATTTTTGAGAAAATAGAAATTTGAGTTTCATTGGTGTCTGTTGCTTGAGAATCATCTCTTATTTTGTTTTTTGTTTTCTTTCCATTTGATTTCATTATTATTTTTACATTTATTCAAGTTTCCTTCAATCCTAAATAGTTAATTTCACCTGGAAATTATTTTTTTTAATTTTGCTGTGGGGACAAAAAGGGGAAAAATTCCTTTACTTCTTCCTTTATGAGAAGGCCCAATCCCTGGGATACATCCTCTTAATTAGTACAATGTCTATATAAGCAGCAGAGCTAATCAAAAAAAGGTATATCATAGTCAAAAAGGTCTATTTGTTTAGGTAAACAGATTAAGGAAAAAACATTAAAAACTCCAATAGTACGACATCTGTAATTAAACTGTAGATATTTTATAATCATGTTGATATAAAATGTAAGGCCTAAAATCATACAAATTTTCTGATGATGAATTATAATTATATTCTTCCTTAACTATTTTTGTTTTTCCATTCCCATTTTACAAAGCACATGAATTTAAATTCTAAGTCAATAAAGAATGTTAGGAATTTTCTAACTTTAAAAAGTAAGTTTTATTTATTGCAATATCAAAAATGAAAATTTTTCTACAGATCTGTATAAATTTTTCTATAAATGTTTTGATAAATTTTTACTAAAATTTTTAACAAAATGCTAGCTTTTGGAAGAATTCCAATCCTTAAAATTTACTTGTAATTTTACTACATATCTCCCAGCCCCCAATTCTGTTTCATAAATTATGGATATAGAGTGTAGAAAACTGGCCAACAATCATTTAAAATTTCCCAGAAATAGAAATTCCATTGATGTACAATCCTTTGCTAGTGAACTGAGCAAAGGATTGTACATCAGAAAAACAATGCTAGTGATTCTTTGTTGCTTTACTCTAGACATATATAACAATTTCTAGTAAAATAATTTCTCTTCCTAAACATTTTAGCATTTATGAATTTTAAAAAAATTAAGCCATGGTACTGAATTTAGAGTTGGAAGGTAGTTTTAATTTTTAAAGTGGTGTTTTAGAAATAAAGTACAATATTAAGAATAATGTTGATTATTTTCTTTATCTTGTATAGCTGTTTTATAGTGTTAATTATTCTAGGTATGGGTTATGGATATGTATTAACATTGAAACTACCCAGAAGTATTGGTGGATATCATTTATGAGAAAGGAGGAATCTTGAAAATATTAAATTTCGATTTCTGATATTGAGGGTTGCTTTACCCCAGATGGTAACGAATTTTTGAGCAAAGAAGAGCAAGAAAATATTAGGAAAAAGAACTTAAGGACTTAAGAAAGTTTCACAGGATTCAGCATTATGAAGAATGGGTAGAATTTCTGTTTATAAAATGTTCATTATTTTCTGAGATATTGAATCAATATCCACAGCAATGATAGCAGAGTGACTCTGACTTATATTCAAAAGGAAAATAACGCTGTTTCTTTTTTTCCCCAAAATATTTTATGCTTGCTTTTGCTAGAGTTTTCCTTCTTAAATTGGTGTTAATCGATATATATATATAACTTGATTTATAGTCATTAAAAAGTAAAAGGCAAATTATGTTAACCTTAAGATACAATTGCATGGAATTTGTGAAAATCCTGTAAGAACTTAGTAAAATTACTTCAGATATACCAACTGCTATGAATAGGAGATACTCTATCAAATATCCATTTGTAATATGGATTATATTTTCTAAAATTTTTAGTAGGTTCTGAATTTAGCACTCTACAACTATAATGGAAAAAAACCATTTTTATAACTTTCTGTCTCACACATTTCTGCTCATGATAGAATAAATTTAAAACTTGTCAGTCTCTTCTAGATGGAATTCTCTTTTGTGTTAACTCAGCTTTCTTAGAATAAATGCTCAAACTTTCAGAGTTTAGACCACCTCCCCTTTCTCATTTTAAGAAAGCCTTTAGAAAAATTGGATAGTCAGTGAGTCCTAATGGTGATGGGATGCAACTGACTGGTCCATATATAAAACCTTGTTCTCCCACATGAGTATTAGTTGGTTTCAGTGGAGATAGCACTTCTCTAGTAAGTGAGAATCCTGGAGGCACCCACTGCTGGTGTGGACAAGGCAATTTGTGGTCTGCTCTCTTATCATGGTGAGAAGTCCACCTGGCTGACTCTACACCATGACAAATTTTACTGAGTCTTCCATCCACTCCTTAGTTGGCCTCTTTAAACTAAAATTTTTTCTTGCTATAAATTCTCTTTTTCCCCTACCATGGTGAGGTCTTTGGCTTTCTATTAACTAACTTGCACCTCTCTGCCATCTAATATCCATCCCTCAGTAAATTATAGACTATTAAATAGGTGGGCACATGTTTCTGTAGTGCTCTGCTGGATATAGGCATGTCTTTAGGGAATTTACATTTTCCATAAGGCAATGAGATAAGACTTTAGAAGAAATTCATGTGGCAATTGGAGTTTCACAAATCTATGTAGGTATTTATATATCACCTCTCACTGCCCCCATCCTCTAGTAAGGATTTTACACAAAGTAAATTCTTATTCCTATGATATGATGAAATAGCATTATTTGTTGTGCGTTCTCACTAATCACATGACTTTTTGTAAAGCTCTATTAACTAAGTCTTCCAGACTTGCCTCTTGATTTAAAGTGGGAGCTCTTTGAAGTTTATGCTCCATAATGTCTCGAAATAGCCTAACTCTCAAGACTAATATCTGGGTATGGAATTTAAAAAATGTAATTTTCAGTCAAAGTTATGCAAGAATTCTCCCAAATCAATGGGATTAAAGGGACTCAAAGAATGAGGAAAGTCCATATGATCAAGATTAATAGTAACAAGAATTAAATGTATTTAAGGTTTTCAAAAGCTCAGATATTATGTCCTTAAGTAAATGCACATATTGTCTTTCCTACGTAAGCCTACAATATATTATGCATTGATTAATAGTTTTCAAGATACATTTACAGATGTAGTTTGACTTTGTCTAAATATGTCAGTCTGAAATAAATAATAATTTATTCAAATTAACTTTTTGGGTTTTTTTTCGTGAGGTACCAGGACCAAAGTGAACCCAGGACCTCATATGTAGGAAGCCAACGCTCAACCACTGAGCCACATCAGCGCCCCTCAAATTAACTTTTTTTTCTCTTTTTTAAAAGATACATAGATTACATAAATGTTACACAAAAAATATAGGAATTCTCATATGCCCCACTCCCCACACCTCCCACACCCTCCCACATAAACAACATCCTTCATTAGAGTGGCACATTCCTTGCAATTGATAAACACATCCTGGGGCATTGCCACTGAGCATGGACCATAGTTCACATTGTAGTCTACACTCTCTCCCACACAGTTCTGCATTTTATGGGACTATATAAAACAGCCTGTATCTGTCATTGCAATGTCATTCAGGACTATACCCAAGTTCCGAAAAAGGCCCCATATTACAACTGTTTTTCCTTCTCCCTGCCCATAGATCCTCCAGTGGTCACTGATTCCACATCAATGTTGTAATTTCTTCCATTGTTAGAATCACAATATGTCTTTAGTAGAATACCAGTAAGTTCACTCTCATCCTTAATTCATTCCCCAATCCTGAGGATTCTGGGATGGTGATATCCACTCCACCTCTAATTGAGAGGGGGCTTTGAACCCACACAGCTGATGGATGGGACTATCTTCCTTGCAGTTGTAGGTTCTCTCGTTTCCTTGGTATGGTGGTTGTCAATCTTCACCTCCTTGTTAGTTGTCCTGGGTGAATCCAATGAACTAGAGAGTAGGTATTGCAACTCTGCTGAGGCTTCAGGCCCAGTTGTCACATGGACAGCCCAAAGATTCCAGTCTCTTGGATGTACACCTACAAACTCCCACCAAGTATAGGTTTAAATAGAAGGTATAGATGAACCATGTATAGGGAAGCCATAATTGAATCCAACTCTGTCACTCTCAGGAGCACAAACTCCAAAGTAAGGCCCACTGGTAAGGCACCAAACTCCAGAACTATCTGGCCTGACCATAGAACCCGAGTGTCTACAGAGCCCTCAGGAGCCCCACTGTTTGGGGTAGTATCCACTTTGGCAGATTAACTTTTGTTTAGCATTTCTCCACTCAATTAATGTGGCTTCTATCAAGTTTTTAAAATTATAACATGATGAATTCATAAGCAATACTTTTTCAGTTTCTAATTTGTATGATTTTCTTGTATTTCAAAGTTTATCCGGCAGATTTTTAAAAAGCAATAATTCTGTTATAATACCTCATGGTGATTCAATATTGTTCAATTTAATATTCATTTGTATGTGAGGATATATGGCAGAGTTTCGCTCCTATTATGACGTTTTCAACATTCATTGTTTCTAGTGAGGGCAATTTTGTTACATCACTTTAAGGCTGAGTGTATCACCAAGTGTCATTAAAGTGGTGTTAAACAAAATAAAGTGCTTCATAAACTGTGTTGAAATTACAATACATTGAAAAAGTAATTTTGTTTATAGTAATTATTTAATCACAAAATAACACCCTGGGCCTTCACAGGCACAGCAGGACAAGCAGTCCAACACTACTGTGTATGATCGATTCCTCCACGCCGGCATGAATATGGGGTCTGAGGTGGTAAGCCATGGGGACTGTTACCTACTACATTTACATTTATTTTACCTGGCCATTTAAAAATGACATCATAAAGGAATAATCTTTGGGCTTTTAAAAATCAAATTCACAAATACTCAGAAAATAGCTAAGGGCGTTTAGGCAGTTTATTCAAATAGTGGCTTTCCATAAGTTAGGAGTTATATGATGACGGGGTGGAGCATAGGAGTCAATTTTGTAGTAAAAAACCTTTCAAAACGTTAGATTAAACAAATTTAAACTGAAATATTTTATTTGAGCAAATCATTTTTTTCTTTTTTGCGATTGCTGTTCTTTAGAACACGTTATTGGAAATGATGACATGAAGTATGACAGAAGTGATTGGCTATTCTCCTGCCAATATGTTTGTCATTACCTCAGCTGATCTTATATCAAGTATTTAATTAATTAAGCTATAAATGAGGCAGGCAAATCGCTAATTGGTTTAATGAAAGTAAAATAATTTGGAGATTATGGCACATTTATTTATTTGATTTTTACAAGTTCTATCCAATTGTTCAACCAAAATATTACTGAGAACATACTATGCTACCCCCTGTAAATATGGAGACTAATATTACATACTCCCTATCTTCAGAGAATTTCCTATCTAATAGGTAAAAAGATGAGTGAATAGTGAATTAAAAGGACAAATAATTGATCATTATCATTAAGAAAATATGAGACCACTTGGGGAGTGAAGAAGGATGCTTGGTCCAGGAAAGCATCCAGAACTCAAGATCCCTGACCTTATCTTGAAAGATGCAGGACAGGTTTAGATGAGAATGGAGACATGATATCTATGTTGTATAAAACTATGCCAATCCACTACGGCGGCACAGATCATTAAAATGTTGAAATAGTACTGGTTGGTAAATAGCAGCTCCCACTAACCCCACAGTACCTGCTCTGCCTTCGTGACTCTCAAACTGCCACATCTTTTTCAGGACTCCTGGATTATCCCAAGGGTTAATACCTGCCACAGCAAGGTTCCATCTGGATCTGGCTTTGATCAACATCCACAGTTCAGTCTCTGGTCCCTACCAGCTATTATTAAATATTCTCAATATCATTCCAGACCTTCTGGATTATGCCAAATTCAAGATTATTGCAAGAAGGAAAAAACATTATTTTCTAAAACTGTTGGATGGCTTTAAAAAGATATATTTTTTCTTTAAAAGAATAACACATATTAGTATAAATGAAAAGATATGGACATTATAAATATTCTATCTACTGTATAAAAGATAGAAAACAGATTCAGGATTGTTTTATGACTTCCTGGTTTAATAATCGGCAACTCCCTAATGACAGTGACTATGTCATTTTATCTTTACATCCTCATTCACTACCATATTGTGGATTCCTAATAAATGTTAAACTTGTGATTGGATATTATACATTCAAATGTGTGTCCTAAGTTGTAAAATATTGGCATACCCATTATTTCATGGAACCCTTGCCATACACCATTGATTGTACTATTGTCTCTATTTTACCAAAAAAACCCCAAAGGCTCTGGGACAAATTGTGCAGGAGTATCCTGCTCACGGACACTCTGCCTACTTGGCAAGTGGGAGCTGATAAAAATCCTGTGCACCTCTTGCTAAGCCCTGTACCTGATGCTGTAGTCCAGAAAAAGGGGCTTGTTATTCAATCAATTTGCTCAGATGTCCTATTTGAGCAAACAGCAGCCTGGATTTTAAAAAAATGTTATGCCCAAGGTCACATTAGAAAATAGCTGAACTAGGTCTTAACCTAAAGGGTCTGCTGCTTATAAGACCAGTGATAATTCCACTATCAAATCCAGCCTTAGTTACTTTCAAATTTGCCAAATTTCGGAATGGATTGTGTGTGTGTATGTGTGTGTGTGTGTGTATGTGTTTTACCCAGAAAAAAAAAGCAAAAATTCATTGAGAATCAAATTTGTGAATAAAGTAAGTGAAAATGATGGAAAACCAGTGCCCTTGATTAAAAGTGACATGTGTTCATAAAATAATGACATCAGTCAATAAATAAATTAATATATCTAATATGCTTTGAATAATCTCTGGCAGAGGGTAAGCAAGCAGTACATAATTGTTAGTTACTGTTATAATTATCATTATTAATTTTACTGTTATCATCATTACCCTTATTATTAAATTAAAAATGATTTGGAAAACAATTGCAAAGATATTGTGAGTAACGGCAGCTTTTTTTTTTGAAAAAAAATATCCCAAACTTTATGGCAGTTATTTGGGGACAAATATGCCTGTGGTTACATGATGTATGTGTTTATGTGTTTGTTGACAAAAACAAAAAAGAATCATACCTATTCATTTAATTATAAGTTTAAACTGTAGATATTATAATGAAAATTATTCCCTGAAAAAAGTATCTATCCTTTCATAGACAAATGTCCTACAAATTAACCATGTGAGATATCAGCAAGTATTCTCCTTGCTTCTATATTTGGGCATGGTTTTGAAGCAAATAATAATATTTTCTGCTACTATAGGCTTATTTAGTCTTTTATTAGTTTGGATAATATTAATTTTGGAAAATCCAAGGAAGAATCTGTTGCTGTAAATCAGCTTTAGGTAAAAGAAATATAAGACCCTTATCAGGAAGGTAATTATTTCATAATTCTTAGTACACTTTGTTGGAAATGGTTATGGTAGAACATAGTATTGATCTAAAATAAAATATCCTTGTTGTATGGGGTTTTATCTTCCTTTCCTACAAGAAATGTAACATTTAGTTTCCATAACTAACATGAGTCTCCAGATTTTCTGGTCATGCAATTCTGCCAGATTTCCAAGTGAATATTTATTTTTCTAACTCCTCAATGTGAAATAAAGCCAGGAAACTCTTTTCTGATACATATGTTTAAATAAGAATTGGTAATAGAAGCTAAGACTAGAAAAGTAGAAAAGGTCAAAGACTCCCAGGAATAAGTTTTCCTTCGTACAAGTATTGTTATGGAAAGAGAATTGGGCTAAAGGTTGGTAAATCTGGGTGTAGATGCTATGATTTAAACTCAAATGGATCACTTAACTTTTCAGTACATTGAAGCCATTAGACAATGTAGCATTAGAATTCCTTCCAAGTTCAAAACTCTTTAAATGACTTAATCTACTTCTCCTGTCTTAGTTTCCTGTGCCTACCATAACAAAGTACCAGAGGTGGGGTGGCTTAAAACAACCAGAATTTTTTGTCTCACAGCTGTGAAGGCTAACGTCTGAGAGCTGTAGGTGTTAGCAGGGCCATGCTTCCTCAGACTTCCTCTGAAGTCTGCAGGGTTCTGGCAGTGTCTTGTGGCACAACTCTATCTCTCCCTCCACCACGTGGCTCTCTTCTCCCTCCTGTTTGTTGGTATCCAATCTCCTCTACTTATAAAGACATCGGTCATATTGGATTAGGGCTTACCCTAATCCAGTTTGGCTTCATCTTAGATAATAACATCTTCAAGGATGCTATTCCCAACCAGGATAAATTCATGGGACAGGGGTTAGAATTTGAACATGTCTTTTTGAGTAACACAATTCAATCCATAACAGTTTCCAAAAAAGTTGCTTTCATGATAGCTCAGATTGGAAGTGGTTTGAAGTGACCCGAATGGCTATTTATATAGGGGTCCTCAGCATTCTTACCTTCTGATTAACTTCCATCTGGTTTTCCTATATCCCTCAGCACAGCACTAGTTCCTCCCATAATAATACATATAAGCAATATAAAAATCATTAATGATATATTTTACATTATATTTCTCATAATGTCTTGAAGATTTCATGTGTGTTTTATACTTACATCACATGGACATTTACTTATAATTAAAATGAAAAGTATTTCAATTGTATTAGCAATTTTGCTTTACTTTGATATTGCTTTAATTCTTGCCATCTCTAACACATTACAAATGTAATTTATATAAATGAAACAGATTGCTAATATCACACATTACAATGTTACATCAGTGTATTATAATAATAGAAATGATGCATTTGCCCAACTTTTTCAATACAATACAACAATATTTTACAAAATGTGAAAATTATAGTTAAAAGTAGTTTACTGTGACAATAACATTGTGTTTAATGGAAAAATGTTTCACACTGATTGTTTCTAAATTTAAATAAAAATTAATTAATATAAAACAAAATAAAAAACTTAAGTCTAGCCATATTGCAAATGCTCAAAAACCCTAACTGACTAAAGGCTACCACAGTGGATTATTTAGCCCCAGCAGAGAAGGTGAGAGGCCTCTTGTGCCAGCTAGACTAGTGCAAAATAATTACAAGAAAGTAGGGAATTTGTTCACAAAACCCAAGAAATACATTGAAAAAGTTTGATGACACTTTGTTTGTTTTTTCATTATTCCTCACCATTTTCTTATTATTATCCACTAATTCTTTATGACTTACTGTATGTGATAATTGTACTCTAAAGTCTGTCTTAATTTGAAACTTAAGCCATAATTAATTTTTAAATAGTCTCCTCTTTATCACATGTAATTTAAAATAAATGTATAAAATAAGGACACTGGAAAAATTATAACTTTCCTGTTTTGATACTTTAAAAATATTAATTTCTTTGAAAACCCCCCTTTTTTAGTACCCCTAAAGTCAGGCTTACTCTGTCAAGTGAATAACACAGATGAATCTAAGAAATAGAATAAATGTTTCTGATTCCTTTATATATGAGCTTAAGTAAGAGAATTGATAGTATATTTTACGTACCATAGGTTTGATTTCAAACATTCCATTATGTTTCATTTTCCATATAAAGATATCCACCCTTTATTCAGAAAGTGTGGAAACTGTATGAAAAAAAGCAAAATATCACAATTACAGATTAGGTTTTAGGAAAAACCTTAGATATCTAGTTTTTTTTTTTTCCAGTTAGATATACTAACAAATTCTAACAAAAAATTTCAGTTTTATAGAAGAAAGACACCCACAGCATATTCCTGCCCTAAGATGAAAACACAGTTAGGTCCTGTGGTCACTTTAGACTGGAAATACAGCTTCATTTCTATCATTAAAATTCCCAGTCTCAGATATTAATTAAAACATTAAATTTCTCTGCAAGTCAAATTCTTCTTCATCTCTCTCCCGTCCTTTACACTTGGATGCCTGTGTAAAGAAAGAGAGGAACATGATTGGCTGTTCTTACTTCTCTACCTTGTATTTGCCTGCTTCTTCCAAAATTCTTATGCTGATATTTCAGATCTCATTAGGGTCTAATAGAAGTGGAGAAAAGGTTAAGGACTGGCCTAGACCTCAGTCCCAGCTGATGCTCTCTAGCCCTGATATTCAGCTACTCTTTTGTGATAAGACCTGGGGACTTGTTACAGATCCCAGCTGTATCCTTCACTTTCAATTTCCTTATCTCAGGTAGATGTATCTTTATTTCAAGTGATCACTTACCCCAGGTGGTCATTTTTCAGCCACTGGGAATCCCTAACCTTTTTCTGAGATATTTTTATCCCACAGGTGACCTAAGTATACAGTTTTCCAAATCACCCCATTTCAGTTCTAATTTATGTTCTTCCTTAGTGAATCAGGAAACACTAATACCTTTTGCTCTGAAAGACTCAGAAGCATCAGGATTATCTCAAAAAAGAAATTATCTCTTCTCTCTCTCCCTCTAGATTTCCTCAACAGTGGTTAGTTTTAGCTTTCTCAGACATGAAGAGACACCAGTCTTCATGACTATCAATTGAAAGGAACACATTTCAGAGCTGAGTAGTCCCATTGAAGCCCACCTTGCTAGGCTTGCACTAGAAGCTATCACTCTTCCACTGCTCACTCAGAAAGGCTGTGAAAGGGATACCGCCTATCTACAAGGAGTTCTCTCCAAGAAAATAGTTTCACCAATCCCCCTTTTCCCTCTCTTTTCCTCCTTTACACCCCTGATGTTACTGAAGATCCCAAGAGTCATGAAACAATGTGTTTTACATTTTCTTCATTAATACAGGGAGCTGAGTCTGTCATATTCAATTAAACATCTTAATATATACTAAATTAATGCCTCCACTGAAACTGAAGCAGGGAAAGCTGCATTCTAACTTCCTATTACACAAACCGAAACATATACATGCGCGCACACACACACACACACACACATATGTGATATGTTTACACACTTGGTCAAACAAATTTTTATATTTTACAATAGTATTCAGTAGCCAATGGGAACTGCAGATATTTTCAAGACTTTGTATAGTTCTACATATGTTTGCATATTTGTTTTCTTTTAAATGTAAATTTTCTCTCTCAACAATCTACCTTTCACACTATGATTGAAATTCTATGATATCATACAGCTTGTAAACTAAGTAAGTTTTGGCTAATGAAAATTCAACTGATGACTGGAAATTTCTGGAGGCTAGGATGAACTCAAAGATAAATAGAAAATTGAACTTCAAATGTTTTTCTATTTGTTTTTAAATAAAATAGATTAGAGAGGCACTAGTATTAAGCTCAAAATCTAAGTTATGGATTAAAAACTCAGTATGACACTAACTATATAAAAGCTACTGAATATCTTTGACACTCAATATATTCATAAAGAAAATGAGGGAAATGGATTTAATAATCATTCTGCTCTTTTATACGTGAAAATTTCTATTTTGATTGATTTTATTTTTCTTTTAAATGATAGGTCAATATTCTCAATGAATTATTTACAAAGGACAAAACATTTGTAAGCATCTTCAAATTTTACACTTTTTTCAAAAGTTGCAGAATAAGTGTTTGAGAGACTGGTTGTGCAGCTCTGACGTTAAATGAGAATTAATCAAATGAATTTGATTCCTATATGGCCCTAATGTAAATTTCATAGTTCATGTCTTAGGTTAATATGTGGCATATTTCTGCCCTAAGGTAACTTTATATATGTATTTTCAATAAATCCCAGGACATCTAAATCATGATATGTAACCACAGCTATTTGTTGATTGTGTGACGCAGCAGATGAAGGCATAACAGGAGGAAATTAATTTTTCCCTACTTCCTGGTTTACACAATGACTCGTTAGAGGTTCTTGGTGGAGGGTTTATTTTGGTTGTTTCCATATATATATATATCATTTGCTTCAAGCTAAATTATGCATCTATGGGAATATCATCAATTTGCCAAGTATTTTCTAACATTATTTAAAATAAGTGTATGGCAATTTCATCATTAAATTATTTTTATGTACTTTTTAAAAAATTGTTATACATAACCAGGAATAAACGCTTTAATCAATATATAGGAAAGTTGGCTTCTGATTTACTTATGCCATTTTCTTAAAATTCTGCACAAGAAATGCAAAAATAATGTAACTTTCTTGGTGCACAAATTTTAATTTTTAGCTTGTTTCATGGAGTTAGTTAAGACTATTGATTCCAGACCTATTAAATTAGCTTGGAATAAAGACATTCCCTAAAATCTAGTGCTAAATGCTTTTAAATGGAATGATCTTCACACAACTACTGACTAGAGGGGAATGAAAAGAGGTCAAGGTCCTTTTTTATGAAAATCTTATTTTATGAATAAAGGAACCAGTATTTTAAGCTTTCTCTAAACTGTTCTGTATAACTCTTCTATTTTCTCTCGTGTATTCTTTTTGTTTATTGAATGCTTTTGTTGTACTTTTGTGTAGAAGATCCTGCAACACTCTTATCTTCCTTTGCAAATTCTTTCTATATAATTTATAATGTATTTTCAAGCTACATTTCTTTGCTCTTTTAGCTACACAACTTACTTAATAGCTTTCCATAATGTATTCCCATTTAATTAAATGATAAGTAGGGCTGTAGGCCAAAATCAATCTGAATCTGAATGGTTCCAATTTGTTTCATACCTTACTAGAGGATTTCATTCCTCAGTAGTTTGTTGGTGCTTAGAGAATAACACGTTGTAAAAGTGGCCCAAGTTCTACTCTTTTAATTTAATAGAAAACTTTACCAAAAAACCCTATGCCTGAGAGCTTCTTTAACCAAGAGGCTGTCATCAAAACCAAGGAAAATAAAAATAAAAACAAAAAAAGCACCCCTTTTGAGAATAAATTATATTTTTATTATCTATTTCTGTCATTCATTTTACTGTTCTTTTTTGGGGAGGAGAGAGAGAATAGCTTAAATATGTTAGTTGGAAAAATAAACCTTTTATATCAGTCTTAACTTATGTCTAGTGGAACTAATACCTTCACAGAGGAGACACACATACAGGCTGTGTGAATATGGCCTACATATTATTTAGGATTCGCTTTATACATTTTGGAAATGTGCAGTACTTATGAGGTATAATTTGAAGGTTACAGTAATGCTGTCTTGTATAACATAGTAGTAGAGTGTCGATTCTGGAATCAGATTGTGTGGGGTTATATCTTGTTTTGACCAGTTTTGTCAAGATTATGATTTATCTTTCTTTTCTTTCCTAAAAACACGTCACTGAAGAACCCAGGTTCCTGAATTCTTCTTTACTCCTCTTCCCTCAAAACCTGTGTTCTAGTTTTTCAGAGCCCATTTTCATTTCTATTCATCCATTAAACATTGTTGTAAAGTTTTCTATTTATTCTAATAGCTTATTTCCAATTCCAGATTAAATTAATATAATTGAAGTATGTTTCTGGTTAGCAGACTGGCAAAAACACGCTCATTAAAAACACTGCACACAGAATTCCATCAAGGAAAGTTTTTGCTAAAATATCATAGGTTACTCTGATCTTTGTAGGGTGTGAAATAAAGGGCCAAGCTTTTGAAGGACAACAACAACTTAAATAAATAAATAAATAAATAAATAGAAAACAAACACAAAAAATGATTACAACTAAGTGTAGGCCCTAAATTCCAACTGTTTCCTATACAAGGTATGATTTATAATTTCATGCAAGTATTTAAAATATTTTCACTAACTTAAATCCAAATAAATATTGAGGTTAATTGCACTAGATGTCAGATGAATAATGACATTTTCTAGAGTAAAACACTATATCCCTATCTCTTTATAGTAAATGTCAAGAAACACAAGAGACAAGATGTATAACATATGATGAAAGTTTTAACTGAGTCAAATTAAACATTTTTGAAACCTTCAGTCCAACCTGATTAATTAGTAATTTGAGTCTTTCTTTAATTCTATAAATGTGGACCTCATCAGCACAGGAAAAGAAAACTCAATATGATTTGTGAGCAAACAAAGAAATTTAAATCCAAATGATTATTTCAAAATTTCTATTTAATTAAAGCACATTGCTTCATTAAAGAAAGACTCATAGTTCTGATTATGTTTTCCTTCTCCATATGTGCACTTATTTTTTTTTCTGTTTTCACAAAGACATTTTTAAAGCCACAGTTTAAAATAAGGGAACAAAATAACAAATTCCCTAGAGTAAAATATAAGAAATTTTAAATATAATTTGTGTGTGATGGAGGCTTTTGTAAGATTCATAATTATGAATGCAGACTATAGAAAAAGGAGCCCTATGTTCAAATCCTGTTTTCACTTTAGCTGTTCTGCAATCCTCATAAACTTTAGTTTTTTAATTGTAAAATAGAAATGCTAATATGAAATTCATTAAAAGAAATTATAAGGGCTGGCTAGATAGCTCAGTGGATAAGAGTGCCAGTGTACCACATGGGAGGCCCCGGGTTCGGTTCCCAGGGAACTCTCCGAGTGGGCAGATGGCCTTGAGAAAGGCAAGCTGCCATGGGCGGGGCAAAGCCACTGTGGGCAAGGCAAAAAAGCTGCCACGGGCAGGGCGGAGCCCCCACAGGCATGGCAAAGTCATCCGTGAAACACTACGGAGCTGCCGCCTGCGAAGCGCGGAAGCCGGGCAGCCCGCAAAACACGGAGCACTGCTGTCCGCAAAACATGGAGCGGAGCCACCCGTGAAAAATGGAATGGAGCCACCCATGAAGGGAGCGAGCCGCCTCCGTGGAGGGCTGACTTGGCGCATCGCCACAAAGACGGGGGGAGACAAGAAGCAGATATAGAAAAACACAGAAGAATGGACACACAGCAAGAGCAAGCAGAAAGCGGGGGGGGATACATAACCAAAAAAAAAATAATAAAAACCCTCTTCTTGACCCCATTTCCCCATAAACTACCACCCCATTTCTTTAAAAAAAAATTATATATAAGAAATTTTGCACATGGTCTCACAATGTAAGAGTAAAAAATGTTAGATGGATCTTGCTATTATAAATGTCTCCTCAAACAGATGTTATACTTCATTGAACCACTTCAGGTTTTTTTTTCTTTTTTGTCTCAACGTTATTTGTAGGTTCCTCTTATTAATGAAATTCCTTAAAGAATAACACTAGATTTATCATTTTGATCCCATAGTGACCTGCCCACAGTATTCATTCATCTATTCATTCAACAAAAATTTATTGAAGATGTTCTATGCACTTTGCTATGGGACAGCATTGTAAAGGAGAGGAACAACATCCTTGCCTTCATGGATCTTGCATTGTGCTTGAGGAAATAAGTCAAATAAAATGTACATACATGCACATTAAACAAAAATATATAGAAATTCTAATGCCTTCTCTAAAGGAAAACATGCAAGGGTCTGGAATAGAGAATGAGGTAGGGGATATAGGACTGACATTAGGTAGCTAGCCAAGGAACATACCTCTGTGATGAAATGCTATAAAAGATGAGAAGCTCAGTGTGCAAAGTGTGGGATTGGGACAGTTCCAGAAGAGCGGGTCTGAGGAGAATAATCCAGTGAGAAGGAAAAAGAGCTTGTAGAAGGAAAAGCTTAACATGTTTGAACAATCTAAAAAATACCCTGTATGCCTGTATCATAGCAGGTTAAAGTGAGAGTGACCTGAAGTAAAACTATGAAATCATGTCCTCAGGTAAGGAAGACATGGAAGAGTTTTATGTAGGAGACACATGCAAAATGATTTTACATTTGAGAACATTTTTCTTCATATCTGGGTCAAAATGTACTATAGAGGAGCAAGAATAAAAGTAGGAAGAGCAAGGTTGTATTCTGCTGTCCTGGTAAGAGAGGATTATTGTCTGGATTAGGGTGAGGAGATAGAAATGAAGAAAAATAGCATTTGATATAAATTTGAGATGTAATTGATAGAACTTGCTGACTGATTGGAAGATGATTTGAAAGAAAAGAAGGAATTATGAATGATTCTGAAATTTCTGGTTTGAATACCTTGGTAAGATAGAAATTACTAAGAATTGAAATGTTTTATAGGGGGGGAAAGCCCAAACCCTTTCAGTGACCTCTTATGTTTGAGTTCTAGAGCATATCTGTGTGGCAATTAGAAGTAATCAAGTATGTTTGTCAAGAAGAAAGGTGTCTACATCTGGATTTCTGGTAGAGTTTTAAACTAGAGATCCCATTTGGAATTTAGTCCATAAAGATAGCATTTAAATAAATGTGACTTTTTGAGCTCATTAAGACACTGAGAGTCAAGTCAAAGAAAAGAGAACCCAATATTAAGCCCTTAGAAATCCACTTACTTAGATTTTAGGTAGAGAAGCAGGAACCAACAAGAGACTGAAAGGAATCTTCCAAGTCTCAGTAAGGTATGTGGAGTACTAGAAAAGAGTAGTTTTGTAGAAGCCAAGAGAAGAGAATGTTTCAAGAAGTGAGTGGTCAATATATGGAATGCTGTGAAAGCTTTTCTGTTCTCCTTTATACTACATTCTTAGAATAATTTTCTATATTCATTATATGCATTTGTTCTCCTCCCATTATCTCTTGAACCCCTCCCCTCTTTCAGTTAGTAGTCACTCCAGGGTCAATGCTGGCTACCATTTCTCAGTCCTTACATTATTTAACCAAACAACAGAATTTGACACAGGTGATTTTCCTCTCCTCATTTAAAGACATTCTGAACTTGGCTTCTGGAATGCCACTCCTCTGCCTTTATCCTACCTCACTGGTGATTTTTTTTCAGTCTCTTTTGGTGGTTTCTCCTGAATTTTCTAGATACATTGAGGCTTTTGACCAAAGTCCTTGGTCATGTCTTATGGCTTTATTTATTTATTTTTTTAAAAGATTTATTTATTTTATTACATATCTCCCCTTCCCCCCCGTTGGGGGGACGCGCCGAGACTTGGTCACTGCGCAGGCGTGGCTTTCCCTGCTTGTGGGCGGCTTCTGCTTCTATTCACGGCCGGCTCTTGCTTCAGTTCGCGGGTGGCTGGCTGCGCTCTATCCGCGGGCGACCTGCCCTGCCCGTGGCGGCTTTTGCCCTGTCCGTGGCAGCTTTTTACCCTGCCCACGGCGGCTCTGGCCCGCCCATGGTGGCTTGCCATTCTCAAGGTGGTCTGCCCGCTAGGACAGGTCCCCGGGAACCGAACCCGGGACCTCCCATGTGGTATGCCGGCACCCTATCCACTGGGCTATCGAGCCTGCCCCTCTTTATGGCTTTAAATAGTCCATACTGATGACTCCAAACTTGTGTCTCCAGCTCGGATCTTCAGCTCTAAACATCAGCCTCCTTTACACAAATGCCTGTATAGCATCTCCACTTGGATTTCTGATATGCATTTCAAAGGTAACATCTCCATAGATGAACTCCTGATATTTTTTCACAAAGTCTGCTCCTCATGTCAGCAAACAAGTATTTTTTCCCCCAGTTATTCAGATAAAAAAATTTTGAACTCATCCTTAAGTCCTTCTTTTCCTCAAATCTCACATCAACGAATCATGGTCAGCTCAACCGTTAAAATATCCAGAAAATGACTGCTTCCTTTCACCTCCATTGCACCACACAATTCAAAGTCACCATCTTCTCTTATCATGAGCATTGAAATTTCTTCCTAAAAAAGTTTCCCTGGAATGTCAGCCCCACAAGCGTAGGAACGCCGTTGTGGCACCCGGTAGAAGGCGCTCTGCCAACATTCTGCCTCATCTACCGATGAAATTCCTGCGCAAAAAGATCAAAAAGCGGAATTTAAAATTGTGGCAGCGAAACCTGAAGTTAAAAGGGACCTCAGATATGAGCCTATCAGAAACCCAAAAGGAGATATGTCTGAAGAAATGATGAAAGCTGGAAAAGTTAAAAAGTCCCTAAAACAGTCTAAGAATGTGGGCTTATCAGGCCAAAATGGAGACATGTATAAAGAAACAGTGAAAAAATTTAAAGTTAAAAATTCCCCAGTGAAATCCACCGTGTTAACCAGTGAGGAAGCAGCAACATAGTCACCCAATTCTGATTCAAAGAAGGAAAAGAAGAAGAAAAAGAGAAAAATTGTAGAAAATACTGGGCTTGGTGCCAAAAAGCAAATAACCCAAGATTAGGAGTCTGTAGAAGAAGCTTCCAGAGCTCCCGAAGAAACAGAAAATAGTGTGGAGAAGCCAGATGATGAAGATGACAATGAAGTGCCCCCCTTGTCCCTGGGACTGACAGGAGCTTTTGAGGACACTTCATTCACATACCTAACTAATCTTGTCAGTTAAAACACCCTGAAGGCAATAAAAGAAATGGACTTTATGAACATGATTAAAATTCCTCATTAAAGTCTCAGGCCACTTCTGGAAGGCAGAGATCTTCTGTTGGCTGCAAAAAAAAAAAAAAAAAAAAAAGTAGGCAGTGGAAAAACCCTGGCATTGCTCATGCCTGCTGTTGAACTCATCCTTAGGTTAAAATTTATGCCCAGCAATGGAACAGG
>PVKH010010350.1:0-18301 GCA_004027955.1 Chaetophractus vellerosus | reverse complement strand
TGGTGTTAGCTTGGAACAGCCCAGGAACCCCCTTAGTCCCAGGCAAATGGGGGTGGCTGGTCACGCTGGGATCAGCTTCACAGAGAGGCAGCTAGAAATTCCAAGCCAGGAAACAGTGTGAGTGAGGGCCCTGGCGTGGGAAAATCCCTAGGGAGTTGGGACAGTGGCTCCTGGCCTGTCTGAGCAAGTGTGGAGGGTGTACGAGGGACAAGAAGAAAGAAAGTAAGGGGGTAGGCAGGCCTGAAGCTGCGATGACGAGTGTGGTCTTTCTGTGGGCAATGGAGAGAGATCCAGGTGGAAACAGCTCATAGTGAAAAGCCAGGGAACTGAGGGGACACCAGGTGGGCACAGACCCTTGGGAGAGGCTGGCAATCCTGCAAGGAAGTCTCCCTCCCATCAGCAGTTAGGATTTCAGGAGCTCTGAGGAGCTTTGCCCCAGAAGGAATCTTCTCTAAAAAGTGCAGCCCACAGCACGCTGGGAGATGGTGTCAGAGGAGACTCAGGGGGAGAGAGGCGTTCTCTGTCTGCCATCCCATCGTCCTCCACCCTTCAGCCTCCAGCCCCAGCTGGCCCTTTGCCAGCCTGCGTGAGCAGGGAGCTCTGGTCTTGCTTTGATCAGTTCAAGAGCCCCTTGGGAGAGCACTAAGTTCAGCCTTGACGTGGGCAGAGGCTGGTAGAGGCCTCATCTCCAGACTGCAGGGAGATTAAGCTCGAAGAGCTTGTTGGTCAGTGGTGGTGGCGGCGGCATTGTTTTCACTGATTTGTGTTGTTACTACGAGTATTGGTACTGTTACTGCTGAAAGTATTGTTACTACTACTGCTCTGACCACTGTTACTCACCACGATGCTTACTGCCATTATCACTGCTGGTCTCTCTGCCGAGCCTGAGCGAGGGGCTTTGCCGCTGGGGTGGGTCGTGCTGCTCCTTTGCCATCCGTTATCAGCTCCTTACATCAGCTCCTGCTGTGTCCCCAACCATCCTTGAGTTAAGTGTCGTTAATCCTGTTTGATAGTGTTGGAACAGGGTGTACAAGGTGAGGTTAAAGCCGTGTTTCCCAACCTTTTCACGGCACCCGTAGAAAATAATACTGTGGTGTTGTCGCCCTTGGGTGAGGGACAAGTCTCTTGCAGCCATCGCAGGGACTGAAGGCTGTGCTGGGATCCAGGAACGGCCTTGCTGGGGTCCCGGGCTGGGAAGCTCTGGGCTCAAGGAGGCAGTCTCCTACAGCTTTGAACATCAGAAGGTTAACTGAGGCCTCAGGGACTAGTACATTGTTCTGGAACAAAGTCCAGATGACAAGACCTGTCCGTTTCCCTTCAGGTGTTGGAGGAGTCAAAATGCCTCGTTCGAAGCTTCCTGAAATCGGTACTTGAAGACGTGAACGAGAAAGAATGTCTCATGCTCAAGCAGCTCTGGAGCTCCTCCAAAGGCCTGGATTCCCTGTTCAGCTACCTGCAGGACAAAATATACGAAGTCTGAAGGGCCCTAGCTCACCTGCCCCCATGCAGGAGGGCACCTGACTTCCCAGCTTTGCCCGTGTTTCAGAAATAGGAGCACAGGGTATACCCCGGCCAAGAGGCCTGTCCAGGTGTCTCTTCATACCTACAGTTGTGTCCATTTCCTCATGTCCTTTGGTCGCTCCTCACTGGTTTGGTTTGTGTAATAGATGGGAAACAGCATCCGTGGCCTCCCCCGCTTCCCTACCCCCACTGGCCAGAGAACTCTCGAGGGCTAATCTTCCCAGGCCTCTGCCATGCCCCCTGTCCTTTCCCCACTTGCTGAAATGCACCATCGTGGTCCAGGAAGGGAAAGACCGATTTCCTCCCTCCTCCTGACTCAGGCTGCGTCTACACAGTGCCTCCGATCTGGAGATGTGGCCACCGTGGCCCTCTCTGGTGACGTCTGCATCGTGTGACGGGGGATGGTCAGTCTTAGGGCATTTCCAGACTGATAAGCAGAACAGTTGTGTAGACCCTGCCTCAGTCTCCTCTCTGATGCAAATCTGTGTGACTTTTAGGGCTTGGTCTTAAAACCCAATCGAGTGATTTACAAACCCAGATATTGTACATTTAGAAATGTTTTGTTAAATATATATTTTTAAAACAATGTAAGTGGGAATTCTGATAATTTATGTGTATTATATGTAAAGCTAGTTTTGCAAAAACATGAACTACTAGGAAAAACGTTTTTCTTTAATCAGATTTATTTAATTTATTTATTTTGTGTTTATATTTTACGATGTCTGTTGTTCACACAGATATTATTTTCATACTGCCCTGGACCAAATCCTATACAAAGTTCATGCCATTTGGTGCATTCTAGCAATGAGCCATGTAGAAATAAAATTCAGATAGATGAAAACAGGATTTCCTTGGGTAAAAGGAATAGCTCTGCACCAGATCCTCTATGTGTAAAATGTTTCTCAGCTGTAATAATACAATCCTAGCTCTTGAGGCTTGTCCTTGGGTGAAATCCTGGAAGAGGGTCTTCTTGTTTGCTGCCTTTAGGAGATAAAGGGACCTCCCAGCCTGCATGGTACTGAGACATACCCAGTTCCTGATTACGTGGTGTCAGAAAGCAGTGAGGAATAGGGCCCAGTCTAGGGATTGCATATTGTCTCGAGTCAGACTTATTTGTTTGGGGCCAATGACTAGACTTGGACTTGAGTCCATTTCTTCCATGTGGTGGTGATTCCTGGTTTGGGCCTTCCAGGGAGGTGGAGAAGAGTTCCTACTCTGTCAAGCTATCATCAGAAGGGCTGAGTCTTTTTGCCTCTCAAAGCCAAGATGATCCATCCTTTTTCTAGTTGTTGACTGCCACAGGGGGGCTGTAGGGGGATTCTAGCAACTGCATTTAGACCATCAGACCAAAGTCCATGGATTAGCTGTGGGAGAGAGGGTTTTTGGTTTGCTTTTTGGAAGGTGAAGAGAGAGGTCAACATCAAGGACAGAACAGAGAAATGGAAGGGGCGTTCTATACATGAGGCTTAAACCAGCTGTGAGTCAATCACCCAGGTAAAGTTTGAATCTTTTGATGGCAGGTTTTCCCAATTCCATCGTAACCTTTGTCGAGTCTCACAGGCCCTTCGCTATCCCCTTTCCTGTCCTGTAGTTGGCCACCAGCCTCTCTGGACCCTTGGAGATGGTTGAATGGAGCAGTTACAGTTGGGCAGAGCTGGGGAGGACGAGGTGGGCTGAGAAGCAGAAGGGCCTTTGCTACAGTTATCTCTCTTTGGTTCTTTATCCTCTCCTCAAGGTGACCAGATGCACTGGATAGAGCAGGCGGAGGGGCTTCACAGCCCTGAGCTTTGTGCTTTAAAAAACTGGTTGAGTGCCTACACCAGAGCTACAGGCACAGTCCCTTAAACAGCTACTCTTAAGTTTGGACTCTAGATATTAAATATGGCCTTTTCTCCCTTTTAGAAAACCCCTCTCCCTTTGCATTTCCCTGTGACTTCATGAGGGTCCGGGAGGAGAGGAAGCTTCTTGCCTTCTCCTCCTGTCTGGTGTCATCTGGGGTCAGAAGGGGATGGCCACTTTGGCCAAACCCAGCCAGGAGAAGATGGAATTGAAGTCCTGTGTACCCTCCCCTTCAACCACATAATGTCCTGTAGGAACTGCAGGCCTAGCCTATAGAGCATACTGTAGGAAAATATCTGTTTTTGCCCCAATTCCTATTGTTAAATCCCCACTTGGGTTTTTGCTCTTCCTTTGAGAAAGCAAATGTATGCATTTCCAAAAGCCCTCGCTCGAACCTTCACCCGTGCTGCATCTCTTCACCATTTTTGAATCTTCTAAAGACAGAGCCCCTTGCTTTCCATTTAACTCCCGATTGGAACTGCTTCATTCACCGTCTGTGAAGGCAGTGTCAGGATTCTCCGTGGAAATGGAAGGGGACATTTGGAAATTCCTTTTGATCAATGCTTATCCTTGCTCCCTCCTGGAAGAACCAGAACTGTTTCACTTGGAAATCCATCATGTCCCAACTTCAAAACATTTCCGGGATCTCTGATGACTGAGGTGGGAATTGGAACCATTTATAAGGTGGAATTCATGCCATTTATTTGTAGGTTCTGGTTTTAACTGGAGGTGTTTAAGACATTTGTATTTTTGTTGTCTTCAAGTAGTCAGTTCCACCAATTTGGCAAAAGTTGGCGAAGTCTCTTTAATTCAGGGGAGACTGAACCATGAATTTTTTCACTTTCTAGGTATTTGTGAGAATGTGTAGATGAAACCCAGGTAGAGCAAATTGCCCTGGGATAGAAAACACTGGACCTATTGGGCCAGGGCTTATCCTAATAGTTTTCTTGAGGCGCAGGGCTCAAACTTCCATTGTAAAAATATATCTACCCTAGCCCCCCCTCTCCCTCCATGGGATCCTCTCTCCCCTTTCTTCACTGCTTTGGCCCACCCCCACCCCCTGGGTTGGATGTTGTGGGTATGTCTGTCACTCCCTAGAGCCTTAGGGCACCTATGAGGAATTGTGGCTGGTTCCAGAATTTCCTTGGAGGTTGAAAGAACAACCGACAGTGAGCGGAAAGTTGAGGGCATCTCTCTGAACAAGGAAACTTCTCTAGGCAATCTGCTCCCTGCCACCCTGTTAGCCATTGGTTCGAACTCGCCTTCCCTCTGTGCTCCAACCCTGACAATGCTTAGCTCCCAGCCTCTTGCAGTGGAACAGTCTGTAGCAGCCCTGGTCCAGGAGGATATTTTGCAGAACTTTGTTAAGGTGGTTGGACCGGCTTCATCACTGGGAAGCTGCAGCTTTTCGCCAGTCCACCTGAATCTCCCTTCCTGCTTTGGAATAATGCCTTTGAGTAAAAACCATCACTATTACCTGAGAAGAAATGAAATTGGATAACTGTAAGAAGGTAGTAGAGAATTGAATTAAAATGTTATTTTTGTTCAGTACAGATTAAGCTAGGAATTGTTCTTTCTGAAGCATGAAAATATGTTTTTCTCATATAGAGTTTAGTATGAAGAAAACTGATCAAATTGGACTTTTAACAATGCACCTGTTTCTCTGAATGTCCACATTTAAAAATAGCTTTGACTGAATGCTGAATTGCATTTCCCTTTATTAATTGTTGGTTTTAAAAAGTTTGTAAACTTTTTAAATTTGAAATTTAGTCACATTCATGCCATTTTACAAATCTCATTTCTGTGAAAACATTTTTTTTAACGAAGAGGAACAAATAGGAACATCTTCAAATCTTCCTAATTGAATATTTAAAATGCAGAATTGCTTCTCTTCTATGTTTCTGTATTCAGATACTTCGATCTGTTGTATATATTAGTCTAGATACTCTCACTAATATACACAGTATTTAAGACTCTAAATGAGATTTCTTAAGTATTTTATTTTATTCTCTATACATGGTTTTGTATAATCTTTAAAAATCTACACTTTGCCTTTGTAGATATTCAAGGGAAACTGTTTGGGGGTTGTCTTGCATGTATATTTTTGTTGTAGATAAGTGTTGCTTAGTTATTTCTGCAAATTTTGGTTGAAATGCTTACAGACTTTAATACAGTATATATTTTCAGAATATAAACTTTTATATTTCTGTGGTAAATTAGGATATGCGTTTTAGGCAATCTTTTCCATTAATACCACTTGTTCTTTCCAACAATAACATACTGGTTTGGTGCCAATAGTTTTCTTTCTTTTTTTTTTTTTCATTAGAACCTAATGCTCTTATAAGAGAGCAAGTTAATTTTCTTTTTCTTAAAGTAATTGAGTTTGAAGTATAATTTGAAAATATATTGAATTTGTGAATAAGCCTTACCATTAGGATCAGTAAAACTTTCAACCTTTGCAACTACATGTGTATTTTGAGATCTCCCCATAAATTCTCACTGTGTGGCAGTTGATGAAGTTAGTGAACAGAGCCTTAAGCTTGTTGCAAAAAAAAAAGGTAATACGGGTTGTTTCTTCTACGCAGCAAAGGCCATGTTGCTAGGACTCAGTGTAGCCTGTAGCTCATGGCTAATGAGAAGGGTTTGGTGGAGTTGATAGCAGCAGGGACCAAATACGGGCACCTTGGTGATTGTCTTTGGCTGTAAGAGTTGACCAGGGACAGGTTTTCCGGAGCCACCTCCGTACGCTTGACACGGTTTGGACACGGTCATAGGGATGGCTGCTGGTCCACCATTTAGTTCTGAACAAATGACATTTCCTGCTCCTGGCCATAGCAGTTGACCCCACGTTCTTGGGGGATAACATGGAAATGTCCAATGAGGTCAGCCCTACTTGAGAGATATTAACAAAGTTTACGTATGAGTCTTACTGTGTAGACAATCTGAACTCAATTTCAGTGATATAATCAGCATCCCCACTTGACCTCAGTGTCTTATCGATGAAATGTGTGTGTGAAGCCCTGTTAAACTTGAGTCCAGCAGACAAAGGCGGACCGGACTCAGAGCACACACGTCCACCGTGTCAGTCTCCCCGGGGCTGTTTTAATGGCACGTAAGCCGTGGGGCGCGTCGGCAGTGGGTCCGCTGTGTCTGGGATCTAACAAAACCATCTAGAAATTGGATTTAGAGTTTTTTTTTTTAAAATAATGATTCCTTTTGGCTGTCCACATTTAAATAGTCACCAACTCATTCTCCTTGCCAAAACTTTAAAGATGATCTTGAATCCAGAGTTATCTTAGGGCTGAAGTCAGGTTATTTGATTCATCTCTAGTAGGCATTCATAAGGACAATTTATAGACCGTTAGGATGTAGGTTTGCTTCAAATTCTTGCGGTGTGGCAGTCAGACAAAGTGATACCTAGCTTTGAGTTTCAGCCCTGGCGTCTCTGTGGGTTGACCACACCTCATTGGCCGGACATCCTGGCTTGATGCTGGAACTCATTCAGGTGACTCTGCGAAGTTTGGATGGTGTAGAGTTTTCCATCTAGTATTTAGTTTGTCCCTGTGTCATTAGTCCCGGCTTGAAGTCATTCTCTAATTTCCACGTCGATAGGATTGTGAAAATACTGCCTTTAATAAAACCAAGGACCAAAGAATTCCATTAATCCAACAAAGCACGAGTCTCATAGATTGTGGGCACATCTGTCCAGAGATGAGCGTGCTTTATGGCACAGAGAAACTGCTCACTTCCACCCACCTCCTGGCCCCCCTCCACGCACCCCAGTTCACCCTGCAGAGCGACCATCTAGTTGTCACATTGAGAAGGCTCTGAAAGATGAGTTTCCGAGACTGAAACTCATTCTCTCAGGTGGGTGTTTCTGCCGTGTGGTCCCAGCCTTTCCCCATATCATAAAAAGTGGAGGCCTGCCGCTCCCCCAGGTGATCTGACGCGTGTAGCCTCCTCCACCTGAACGCGACTCCAGCGTGACTGCTTCAGGTGAGTCTGCACTGAGTGGTGTGCGATCCTACAATTGCCAGCTTCCCACATCCTTTTGTTCTGCATCGACTCATTCCAATCCCTATCTGGCGTGAGAATTTCCTTCGAGTCTCACACCAGTGATGCTCCATTCTCACGCATGCTGAAATCACCAGTCCGTTAAGTGACTGAGAAATGATTGATGCTGAAGACGTGGTATTCTATTGGTAAGGCTTATTACCAAACTTCTGATAATGAAGCAGGCTACCAAAAACTTATCCAGCCTATCCTAGGAGTGTTTGGATTTGACCATGGATGTAGCGCACACACCAAAATCCACAGAGACCTTTTCAAATTAGGCTACTCATTTTATTTTGCCAGATTATCATGGGAGAGTCTTTAACTAGTTCTGAATATTTTAAGTCTGAGTACTTCATAGAATTATAATGCAGGTACAGCTGACCCTCTCTCACTACACTGTAAATATTTCCCGAGACTGGGTGCAGTGCTAAGGGATAATACTCTTCTGATTTATCAAACGCTGACTGTCTAGAGCAAATTGTACACTCTCTTCGTGAATGGTCCTGTAACGTGTATGAACACATTTCTGGGTGCCTTAGAAGTTGTATTTTTCATGTGTGCTAATATGCAGTATTTATACATTGTGAGAAGCTGCTTTGAATAAAAAGGTTGAAACTTCGTCTCCATGTGTTTCGTTCCTCCTTTTGCGGCCTGTAGGCGAAGTTTGTGGACAGATTCTGCAGTTTCTCAACAGAGGGGTTTCCAGTACCTTCTAGGGTTTGAGGCTTCTGATGCTTCTGGGTTGGGTCCACGCCCCACCTCTGGCTTAAGGCGTCAGTTATTCGGGCAGTCATTGTGGGGAGGCGGGGGGGAGCCAACAACTTGATGCCAAAGGACCCTAGAACTGGGGGACACAGGAATTTTCCCCATGGGTCAGTATGAGCACCTCCCCCTGCCATGACACCCCGGGGCGGCTCCTTGTGCCATGTCTGGCCAATGACTATATTTGTCATGGAATTATGCCAAGTCCCTTCTCATACATGATCTCATTGCTTTGGTCATCACAACGCGGCCTTTATAAGAGGCACACTGACGGGGACCCCTGGCCCCCAGAGCCTGGCCTCAGGGACACTGCGGGGGCTTCAGGAAGAAGGACGGGGAAGTCTCGGGTTTGTAGTAATCGGGAACCTTGGGAATTTGCACAAGGACAGCCGTCCATTCATCAACAATTATTGAACCCCCTGCTCCGTCTCACACTGGAAGTGGGTGCTGTGCTGGGGTGCAGAGATCATCAGACATGGTCCCTGCGTTCGAGCTCGGGGTCGACTGATGTAAGAAGGAGGTAAGCAAGCCTGCCGGGATTCTTGGAACATCTGAAGGGCCGAGCAGCACAGTACTCGGCTGGCTGGAGCAGCATACAACGTGGTGAGCACGCTCGGAGTCCAGAACATGGGGTGCCCTCAGTAGTTTGTGTTCCGTCGGGTCACCTTTCAGTCCCGGGCCTGCTTCCTCTGCCGGCCTCCCTTTCTGTCTTCTCTCCGTTGTCGTTGGTGGAGGTGCTGTCGTCATTTTGTGTGCCCCTTTGCCCTTTCTCCAAAGTCCTGACTCCATCCTGAGAAGCCCAGGTCAAAGCTGGGAAGTCCTTTGCTCTTGGCTTCTCCTGGTCCTTCGAGGAGACTGGCCTCGGCCTTTCGGATGCTTCAGAGTGGGTCATCTAGAAAAAGAGCCTTGTTATTTTGACTCTGTCTCCTAGGCTAACTCCAGTGTGTTGTTATGCTGAAAGCCTCCCCTGAATAGAGGAGAGGAAGAGAAAGAACAGAGGGTGAAGTGGGTAGAGACTCTCCACCAGATCCGATATATTAGCAATCAAATGCGTAACTGGTATAGTGAATAAGCAGTCGTGGTGTATAATCACAAAAAGCTGCCTCTTGCTGTCTCTTTAAACCAGCTCAGTGGGACTACACAGTTCTCCCTTAACCAACAGCACAGGAACCTCCTGGTCATTCGTACCTAGTCACCAACACACTCTCAATTCCATAATCAAAAGTGCGCATGGTCCCTTTAAGAAGCAATGTTTCCAGCTTCACTCAAGGTTAAGACCACACTCGCCCTTCATGCCTTTTCTGATTGGACTGGGGAGAGCAGTAAAGGTTTCCACGACTGGTGCTTTATGAGGGAGTTTCCCATTCTCTTGACTTCATAGATGTTTATTTCTGACTCTGCTGCATGAGACACTTGTATGGGTGTCTGAGTTGATGGTGGCTAGGCCCCTACAAATGCCAGATCAACTCTGTCATCACCCCCTCTTCCCTCCCTCTTCAGCCCCTCGGAATCTGGTGATCCACAGCCATCTTGTCCGTTGATTTATTGGCCCTTTAGAGCAGAGGTTCTTAACCAGGGTTCCACGGGGTCCATGGAAAGATTTCAGGGGGACCGTGAGCTTGAACTGAAAATTCAAAGAAACATTATTCTTAGGGGGACCTGTTGGTGCGGGTGTGGTATGTTCATTAAATAATGCACAGTATAGTGAGGACTCAGTATGATTTTTATTTTGATGTAGAAAGTTCTGAGTGCAGTGGATAGCTGCCTGCGAAAAGGCTGGTAAGGATGGCGGAGATGGTTTTATGACACCATGGGAAAACTCGAATTTCTAAATGTTGGCCGAAAATGACCGTTGAACGGATGTTAAACCGTGTTAGGTTATCAGGTAGTGAAATTATGGGAAAGGTGTAAAACGTAAGTTTGAAGAATGCTAACATTTAACTTAAAGACATGCCGATGCTGAGTGTCATAAAATTGTCTGCCACTGCACTCTGAGAAGGGGTCCGTGGAACAAAAAGGGTCCAGAGCCCCTGCTTTAGAGCAAGGCAGTCCCCAGGCCAGCTCTTTGCCGGGCCCCGACCACGCGTTGCTCACGGGACACCCTTGCCTCCTCTGCCCGAGCAGGTGCAGGGGCGCAGGCTCGGAGGGTGGCAGCTGCCTGGAGAGGCGAGTCGGCCTTGGTCTCGTCTGCGGGATTTCTCAGGTGTGAGTCAGGCCCTAGCCCACTGTGTCCCCGAGTTAAGCGGGTGCATCTAAGCCTCTCACAGACACTCTGTGCCTGCTGTCTTGACTGCAGAGGGAAGGGGAAGCCTCCTCACCTGCTCTCTTGTTGTGGGGCCAGGGCAGTGGGCAGCACAGTTCCCAAGAAACAAACCCTCCTTACAAACCTACCTTGATAAATGCTAGAAATGCGAATCTCATCTAGAAGTCATTCAGGCTCTGACAAACGGCGATTCGACTGTGGGCCAGTCTCTGCATCCCGCGGGGCCTCATGGGCCATGGTGAGGAGCTCGGCTCATTCCAAGTGAGAGGGGCCCCCAGGGTGCCGGGAAGGGAGGGCAGTGACCGCCTCTGCCTTGCCCCTCCACGGAGCCGCTCTGTGCTGATGGCCTGTGGGGCGAGGGCAGAGCAAGGAGAGCAGTAAGGGGCTCCCGCAGTCGTCCACGCGCACGTCGAGGGAGGCTTGGACCGGGGCTGGGGTGGTGGAGGCGGTGAGTAGTGAGATTCTGAGTACATTTCGAAGGCAGACCAAGATGTGTTGCCCGATCAGTTGTGGAGTCAAAGAATGAGCCCAAGACGTGGGCCCTGCCACTGCGGCAGGGACGGCCCTGGGCTTTGCGGGAGCAGACAGCTGCGTGGGAGAGCCAGGAGCTCAGCTGAGGCCTCTGGCCTTGCTCAGCCTTGGGGATAATGACTGTCTGCCTCGTGGGGATTTTAAAATAGCGAATGAGACTTACATGTGTGCATAATGTGTGTATTATATATGGTCTGCGTGTGTATGTATATAGGTGCAATTTTATAGATGAGATTTATGTAACAATAAATGACAATAACAAAATTGGATGATATCTATGTAATATTTAAAACAGTTGCTAACATATAGGCACTCTTTTGTGATTAAATGACCTTTTCATACATAGGTATATGATGCAAGATTTTACATATATGAGATTTACATAAATTAGGTTATATATGTAAATGAAATATAATTTTTAGAACAATTGTTGGCACATAGTCACTATAATGATGTAATGAGCTTTACATATATATGTGTGCTTACAAATATGTGTGTGTGTGGTTTTATAAATATATGAAATCTATCAATATAAGAAAGGTTTATGTAAATGAGATTATATACAGCTATAAATTAGATTTTATCTATATAAATTGTTCAGAACAGTTGTTAGCACATGGTCCCTATTTAAGATTTAATGAGATTTGCATATGTATGTGAGATTTTATCTGTATGAGACTTACATAAATATATGTGAGGTTAATTGAGATTATATACATATTTATATCTCTCTCTGTAAGTGTTTAGAACAGTTGTTGGCACTGTTTAGTGATTAAATGAGCTTTATACCAATGTGTGAGATTATAAATGCATTAGATTTATGTTAAAATGCAAGATTATACATATACTATACATTTACAAACACATATCTTTAGGGCCATTGTTGGCACACTGTCCCTGTGTCATCAGGAGTAGTTGATTTGTACTTATGCTGGCAAATGCCATGGGCAGAGTCTGGGCACCCCATTGGGAGCTCAGAGCAGTGTGCTCTGGTGCGGGCAGCTGAAGTGTGCCCAGGAGACCCTTCGTTGTACCGTGCTAAAGCCCCTCTGGTGTCCCAGGTGAGACTCTGCAAGTGGGGTCTCCAGATGCAGCCAAGTAGAGCGGGGTCCTCCCACGGAAGCCGCCTGGTGGGCCTCGATGGGACAGAGACAAGCTCAAAGGCTGGCCCCACTGCTCCCTGGCTGGGTGACCTTGGCCTGTCCCTTCTCCTCTCTGAGCCTCTGTGTCCTCGTCTGCAAGTGGGGCATGCACTGATGATCGCCTGAGTGGGGCGAGGGCAGAGCAAGGAGATGGATAAGAGGCTCCCGCAGGTGAGCCTCAGACTTGAGCGGAGGATTAAACCAGAGCATATTACCAGGGCACTAGTGTGGGGCCCTCGGGGATTCCATGGAGCAGCCCCATCGGCAGCTCTTGAATCCTGCAGAGCAATGAGGTTGTTATTATCCACCAGCCAAACCCTTTCTGGAAACACTGTTGTAGTGGCATCAGGCCGGGGATGGCCTGGGGCTCTCCCAGGCTGGGGTGGGTTTAAGAGAGACCTTTAGGCATGGAACCAAGTCCAGAAGTCAGCGTCCAGGAGCCAGCACTTGGTGACAGCTGGGGAGACAGATCAGGACATGGATGCAGAGTGGCTGGCCAGAATCCAGAACCCAGAAGGGACGACGGGACAGAGGTCCGGAGAGAAGGCTCGGGCTGGGGGGTGGGACGGACCCTGTGCACTTTTACAGGGCAGCTGCCATCTTGCCCAAGGACAGGTAGGGTCTCTCCAGGGCACCAAGTGGGCAGGAAGCAGCAGCGTGTCATGAATGAAAATAATTCCAGCCCTGGGACTGTCATTTGTAACAAACATGGGGACATGTTGCCAGGAGAAGCCGCTGGAGAGACCACAGGCAAGAACATGAGAGATTCTTAGGTCTTGTGGAAAGAACATGGTTTGAATTCAGACCGCCTTTCATTTAAATCTCTAATCTGGCTTTGATTCATGGCTTTGATTGTGTCACCGTAACTTTCCTAATCTGTACAGTGGGCACAATAACTCTTGTTGCAGGTTGTTATGGGGGTGTTGTGAGCCAAATGCAATAGTGTTTAGAGAAGGGACTGGCACGGGGTAGGTTAATGCCCTGGCACCCACTGTCTCTCCTTTCCCTTAAAAGCAGTGGAAACCGGGCACAAGAAGGGAGAAGGGGTGGGGAGCAGACTGGAAGGCAGAGAGGGTGTCCACAGGAGTGTCCGCAACTCACAGGGGGCTGACATCCAAGCTGGTGTAATTCAAGAAGTGCCAGGAACACCACCCACGTGGAAAACCCTGCCGCCAGATGGTGGCTTACGGGGTGTAACTTAATACCTCTGGACTAAGGGCCTTAAAAATGATTTGCAGACCTAGGATGGTTGGGGTCGGTGGATTTGGCCGCTGTGTACGGAGGACCACACCCTCAGGTACAGAATCACAGAGCGCCCAGTGGCATGCCTGGTGGCTGAGCACGGGAAAGGCTGGTTCTTGTGATTTTCCAGTTAGTGTTGAACCCAGAGCCCGAGGCTTTGCCAGGACAGATGGCAAATGAGCAGTTTCAAGGTGACAGGGACCTGCTAGGCTCCGTCTTCTCAGGCACACACAGCTTCAGGATGCCACCTGTGCAAACACATTTGTTTATGTGTTCACTTCCAAAGAGAGACACAGGAGCTGCTGGCAGTCGTTTGGAAGGTAGTGAGCAGTTAAGGGCGAAAGAGGAGAAAAGTCAGTTGCGGGCCAATTCTGGTGGAATAGGACTTCGTTTTATTGAGAAGTCTGTGGTTGTGTCTTTCCGATTGTATCTACGCTTGACCACATTTTCTATTCGATTCCCTCCCCCTTCTCCTCATCCCAGAATCTTGCATTGTTCATCATTTTATCATCGTAGCAGCTCGGGTGTAGCAGGAGGAGCAGGACTTCTGGATCAGACAGACCTGGGTTCAAATTCCACCTCCATCACTGTGAGATGGAGTGGGATGACATAGCCACTGGGCTTCAGATCCCTCTTCTAGGGTCTTCTTAAGGATTGAAAAATAACATAGGATATACTGCTATATAATAGCTGCTTATTTCTGATTAGCCCCTTTTCCTTATTTATAAGGTATTTTTATGTCCAGTTTCTTTAATCCTTCCATTTAATAGGAGAGGAAATGGGAGCTCAGAGAGGTGATGTGACTTGCCTGAGGACACACAGTGGTAAACAATGGAGCAGGAATTCCAACTTGCTTATTTTTGAACCTTCATTCTGAAATAATTTCAAACTTACAGAAAATTTGCAAAAATCATACCAAAAAAATTCCTAATACTCTTCACTGGGATCCCCTAAGTGTCAATATGTTGAGTAAGCACAGCACAATTATAAAAATCTTGGGATTAATATATTAATAACAATATTATCTAATTATTCAATTCTACCAATTGTCCCACAAACATCCCTTTTCTGGTCCAGAGTCTAATCTAGGAGCACGTCGTATTTACTTGTCGTGTCTCCTTGGTATCTCTTTAATCTAGAACAGTCTCTTAAGGGCAGGGAAATGTAAATTATTTAATCCCTTTATTTCCATCCTGCCTGGCAAATAGTAGGTTCTTAATTAAATTTGAGTGAATGATACTAAATCCTCAAGATCCAATATTCGACCCTTTGTGATTCAGAGTTGAGGGCCTGGGAGAGGTTAGGTTTCCCCAAATCTTTGGTAATATCTATGATGCCACTACCACCAGCAACAGCAGCAGCTATCCCTAATATGGTCACTCTTGGCACTGTACAAATAACCACTACCATTGTTGACTGTCTATAACGTGCCATGCCCATAGTCAGGTGTCATCTGTGCTCATGGTGAACCCAAGAAGTATGATTGTCTTCAAGGACCTTGAGGCTCTGAGAGGTCCCACAACTAGAAAATGGCAGAGTCATACTTTGAATCCTGCTCTGAGTCAAAAGCCCACACTCATTCTGCTGGAGGTACCAACACAAGGTGGGGAGGAGGGCTGGCTTCCATACCTTGGAGAGGTGAGGGGGAGTTTCTCTGTTTCTCTCTTCAGTCTGTCATACATCTTTCCCCTTTGGCCTCACTCAGTGAGGATTCCCCTGCCAGCTTCTAAATGAGATTGTTATCAAGGGGAGGGTATTGTTAATTGATCACTTTCCATGCATGGACACCATACACGCTTTTTATATATGTTGTTTTGTTAAATCCTTACAACAAACCAACTTGCTAGGGAATTTTAAGCTCCCCTTTTTACAGATGAGGAAACTGAGGCTTAGAGAAATTATGTAGCTTCCAAGTCCATACAACTAGTAAATGGCAACTGCTGGGTTGGGAGTTTGGGTGAATTTCAGTTTAAACCCACTTTCTTTATCTGGTGGTCTTCATACTTTTTGGTCTCATGACTGTTCTTATGCTCCTAAAGACTATTGAGGTGCTAGTTTTTACTGCATTGTTAGATTTAGGTAATAATCACCTTTCCTGTTAACTTTACTAAACTGTGTCCTCATGGACAGACACAGCACCATTTGAAAGGTATTCTTGCAAAGATAATCAAACCTGGATATGATTATGCTTCTAGACTGAACTTCCAATGTGTAGGAAACACAGGGGACAGAGAAATACGTTAAATGAAACTCCACCATTGCCATTAGTTAAATCTAGAATGTGGGAAACCACACAACAAACTATACTGGCATTTGGCTCCTTTACCAAGTGAATTTCAAGGAAGAAAATACCAATCGGAGGGGAACCTAGCAGATATACCAACCAATTGCCATGTGCAGAGTACTTCAGACCCTGACCTAATGAAAAAAAACCTGTTAGTTTGTATGTATGTGTGTATGTGAGAGAGAGAGAGACAACCTGAAATATTAGAACACTAATACTTTGTGATATTAAGGAATTCTTGTTAATTTTTAGGTGGGTAGATGATATTGTTGTTACGCTTTTTAAAATGTCCTTATCTTTAAGAGATTTGTAGTTAAATATTTATGGAAAAAAATGATGAGCACCCCAAATTGCTTTTGTTTATGTGGGTTGTAACTATTGATATTTAACATAGATAAATTTTAAAATATTTAATTGGATGCATTTTAAAAATATTTAATTCATTTAAATATAATTCTAATAAACCCATTACATATTAACAAATGTTAACAATTTTAATGGAAAACGACTGTATTTTCCCCAAATTAAAAAAAAAAGTGAGAGGAGTGGCATTGTTAAGCATTTTTGCAAATCTCTCTAATGTTTGGCTTGAAGATGGTTAGATTTTTTTGCTTCTGCATTCAATCTGTTGTGATATCACATGTCATTTAGCTTCTGAAAAAGTCCACCTGATGCTCCTGGGAGAATAAAAATGAAAAAGATAACATTTTAGTAGTAGTATTTGACTTCACAAATCCCTTAAAAGCGATGCCTAGGGGTTCCTGGACCATGCTTTAAGAATTCCTACTCTACATCACAGGGCATCAAAGAGGAGAAAGAGGAAAAAGTTAAACACACCTCCTTTCGGGATGAAGTAGCAGAGCCATTGCCCAAGAGTTAGGTGATAGTAGTGTGAGGGCAAGGTCTCTGGCTCAAAGGAAAGAAGGTCATAGATGTGGCTATTCCTGGCCCAAGAATCATTCACAGAAAGTAAGAGAATCTAATAGTTGGAGGAGTGCTATTGATAAAAAAACAAGATATAAGCTGTCTCCAAATAATAATCATGGGATGAACCTTGAAGACATCATGTTGAATGAAATAAGTCAGACAAAAAAGGACAAATATGGTATGATTCCACGTATATGAAATATCAAGAATAAGCAAATTCATGAAGACAGAAAGTAGATTACAGGTTACCAGGGGTTGGAATGGGGGTGGGTGGGAGAGGACTGACGAGTTCTTGTTTAATGGGTACAGAGCTTCTGTTTGGGGTGATGAAAAGGTTTTGGTAATGGATGGTGGTAATGGTAGCACAACATTGTGAATGTAGTTGATGTTGGCGAATTGTATGCTTGAAAGTCATTACAATGGGAAACTTTGTGTTGTATATATGCTAATTCAAAAATTTTTAAAGAAAATGTAAGTTATTGAGTCATTGAAAAGTACTTTACTTATATCATTTCTCCATTTTTTTAGATGAAGAAAGGGAAACTTGGAGAAGTGATTTGCCACAGTCTCACATGGTGCGTGGCCCGCTGGGTGGGAAGGCAGGAGGGCAGGGAAGTTGCCCTGCCTGTGGGCACGTGGACTCCATACCTTCACAGTCACTGATCCAGGCTTTCTTGGTATGGACCCACATCACACCATGAGACAAATGTCAAATCATGGAATTTTAACCTGTGGCTTTAAGAGGGTTCGGTTTAGGGGGTTTTCTATGGCATGCTCTATAGACACTTTTGAAAAATACCCAGAAACAGCTCCATGCCAGAAAAGGAAAGGCCAAAACCACCCTGACTAAGACTGAAACTCCAGATGTCACCAAATTTCCAAACACGTGTGATTGCATGGTGAGTAACAAGCAGTAGCCAAGGGTGCTTACTCATCAGGTTGGGAGCAAAGGGGCTTGGGCTCATCCCAAAAGAACATTTCATTAAGTGGCGCCATCTTGGCACTGCCGTGCCGGGCTGCCTCGGGGCCAGGCTGGGTGCACAGTTTACGGTGGTGGCAGGATGCCTCTTCGTTTTAAACCTGTGCAGAGCTCAAGCACGTCTGGCTTTGGAGTTTCTGCTTGAGAACTCAGAACCTCCTTCCAATTAGCCCACAGGGTAGGACGTGGGGATGACAAGGCTGAAGTTAGAGGTCTGAGCTCGTGCAGTTCCTTTACCTCTTCACTGAGGTCTTCTCATCCCTCAGGCCCCCAAGTTCAATTACTGACCAGGTCCTATGAGACCTGCCTCTTCAAAGTTTCTCTTATCTAGACCCACCTCTCGCTCCTGCCCCAACATGCTCTCTCCTCGTCTCTCCTGGAGCCCTTCCCCAGCTGGCCACCCAGCTGCCAGTCTTGCCTTTCTCCACTCTAGGATCTCCTAAATTCACTTTTTTAAAAAAGCTGCCATCTCTCCCTTCCACCTAAGCTATTCCACACTGCCTGCATGTTTCTTCACATTGACTCCATTTCTCTTAAGCAATTTTAGCCTCAACTAAATCATATCGATTTTTTATATTGCAATATCTATATAAATATCTATAAAATTTATATACACATATACTTACACAAACATTTAGCTATTAAGATAAATGTGTGCATTATGTGAAATAACCTCATTAGCTCCTCAGTGGTACATGCATAATTCTTTGTGAAACCCTAAACCCACTCTTCACTCTGCAGCAGGAGTGGTCTTT
>PVKH010010349.1:0-18309 GCA_004027955.1 Chaetophractus vellerosus | reverse complement strand
TTCCTTAGCCTTCCTCTTCCCACAAGTCATCACTCACTTCTAAGGCCTCCCAGAGCATTAAAATTGAGACCCACTATAGCACATTTCTACCTACATCCACCAATTACTTCCATAAAACATCAGCAGAACCTCTGAAGTTTTCTGTACTTTTTGGTCAGTTCTTGTATGTGTGTACTGCAGAGCATTCTCCTGTCATTTCTGTATGGTGTGTGGCATGGAATCAGTGCACAGTGTGAAGATACATTAACTGCATGCTTAAGAAGGGGGAAGGGTTTCCTCTTGCAGTGATGTATGTAAATTGCCCAGTACAATGCCTGGCATAGAACAGAAACTCAATAAATATCAGTTATTACCCCTTGCTCAGAAGTAAAATGCAGCAATGGTGATTAAAATAGTAAAATGAAAGGAAAAGCTCATACTCTTGTGGACTTTATATATCACAACATACTATAATCCACTGAAATAAGCACAAGATACAAACTCTATTGATATAAAGTCTCAATGCTTTGAAAGTTTTCTTCCTTTTCATGTTTATATATGTTTAAAAACTCATCTGGATTAAAGATTTTAATGTTCTTTACAATCAAAAATTAATTCTCTACTTACAGAGCCAAAGTTGTTATTTTTAAATAAAGATGGACAACAATTTTTTCTTTCATGGATTGTGATTTGGGTGTTTTACCTAAAACACATTACCAAACTGAAGATCGCCTAGATTTCTCCTATCTTCTAGTAGTTTTATAGTTTTGTGTGTTACATTTAGATCTACGTTTCAATTTGAGTTAATTTTTTGAAAGATGTAAGGTCATTGTCTAGGTCTATATTTTTTCTTTATGCATATAGATGTCTAACTCGCCCAGTACCATTTGTTGAGAAGACTATCCTTTATCCACTGAATTGTCTTTGCTCCTCTGTCAAAGGTCAGTTGACTCTATTTATTTGGGTCTATTTCTGGGCTTTTCATCCTTTCCATGGATTCACATGCTTATTCTTTTGCCAGTGCCACACTGTCTTAACTACTGTAACTTTATAGTAAGTCTTGAAATCAGGTAGTATAAGTCCTCCAACATTGTTGTTCTTATTCAGTATTGTGCTAGCTTTTTAGGGCCTTTTGCCTTTCCATATAAATCTCAGAATTAATTTGTCAATATCTACAAAATAGCTTTTTGGGATGTTGATTGGATCTATATAGTCAGGTTGGGAAGAACTTGACATCTTAACAATAATCAGTCTTCTAACCCATCAACATAGAATACCTATCCAATTATTAAGATATTACAGAAATTTTTCATAAAAATTTGGTAGTTTTCCACATATGGATCTCCTACATATTTTTGTTAGGTTTAGACCTAAATATTTCTCTCTTTTTGGTGTGATTGCAAATGCTATTTTTTTTTATTTCAAGTTCCATTGTTTCATTGCTGGTATATAGGAAAGCAATTGACTTTTTTGAACTAACCTTATATTCTGAGGCCTTGCTATGGTCGTTTATTAATTCTAGGAACTGTTTTGTCAGTTCTTTGGGATTTTCTCCATAGATAATAATGTCATCTGCAAACAAAGACAGTTTTTTTCTTCTTTCCCAATCTATATACCTTTTATTTCTTTTTCCTGTCTTATTGCACTAGCTAGAACTTCCAACATGATGTTGAATAGGAGTGGTGAGAGAGGACATCCTTGCCTTGTTCCTGATCTTAGGGTGAAAACATCCAGTTTCTCACCATTAAGTTTGTTGATAGCTGTAGGACTTTTATACATATTCTTTATCCATTGAGGAAGTTCCCCTCTATTCCTAGTTTGTTGAGAGTTTTTATCGTAAATGAGAATATTTCATTTTTAAAGTCTCAAAACTTTCCTTTTAATGTTTATTTTTCATCTCTATGTTTCTAAATTGTGATTATTTATCCATTTTATTTTTATATCCTTAGTTTGTAGAATGGTATAATTAAGCCATCTGGAGACTTCTATAAGTCTAACAAAAATAGCTAGGATTTTTCCCCCAGGTAAAATCAATTACTGCAACCATGTGCAATAACATGCAGTAGCTTGTTCTAAATATCTCTAAGATTTGTTTGGAGAAAAACAATCAAGAAAGAGTTTCTGTTTTTTTACAAACATGACTTTAACAAATAAATGTTATAGAAATGCATGTATGGGATACTTTGACATTGGAATTGTGTAATTCAAAGGATTAAAACAGTATACAAGTAAAAAAGCAAAGATTTCCCCCTCATTAACTTATCCCTGAGAAATAACATGCCAATAGGTTGAATAAAGAATGAAGACCAAGTTCTAGCTGGGCTGATTCAGTATGCCATTGCACAGTCTTGGGCAAGCAGCTGATACCTCTGCAGTCCTGTTTTCTCATTTGTCAAGTACAGATGATAATAACATATGCACCGTCCCATCATGTGGACTAGACAAGATGATGGATGTGAAACTGTTATCTTTTTTTAATTTTCAAACCCAATACAAATGGAAAGCATTGCTTTTATTAGAAGTTTAAGTTAGAAAGAATTAGTTCTGAAATTCTCTCATCAGGTTTTTACATTCAAACTCCATCATTAATGCAATTTCATTTTCTGGGGTTCAAGTTTTTTGTTAAACTCCATTACTGGGTTAACAATAGTGTAGGGTGATCAAGACACTAAAGACTGAAGTTTTAAATCTATCATCAGTTTGAAATCTGAACTGGTGGTGTCAGCACACGCATGCAGTTGTACCAGTTTGTCTTATTTGGCCCACTTCTTCACAGTCAAATGAGAGCATTAGTCTTTTAGAGAAGTTCATGGTGGTATGTTTGAATAAGAGTGTCAGAATATTTGGCTATCTTAAATTGTGTGGAAATAACCAGCTCTAGTTTTCCCCACTTACCCAAATTATTTGACACAATAAGTCATTTGCAGCACCAATCACCTTTTCATGTAGTTAACACTGAGCTCCAACCATGTGTCAGGTACCATGCTAGAATGCAAAGATGAAAAGATAAATCCCTTTGATATATCTATACCATGGAATACTACTCAGCAATAAAAAGGAATGCACTACTACACTCAACAACCTGGATGAACCTCAAGAAAATTATGCTGAATTTAAAAAAGCCAATCTCAAAAAAAAATAGATATATACTGCAAATAACTGAAATATAGACATGGAGAATGGCTTTGTGGTTGCCAGGCATTAGAGATGGGGTGGAGAGGATGGATGTGTTTATAAAGAGGTAGAACAAAGGAGTTTTGTGGTTATGGTATATGACTGTGGTGATGGTGATGGTTACGCAAGACTATACATATGATTAAATTGTATAGAACTATGCACACACACACACACAAGTGCATGTATAACTGGTATAACCTGAATAAGTTCTATAGATTGTGCCAATGCCAATTTCTTAGTTTTGATATTGTACTCTAGTTGTATAAGATGTTAACCTTGGGAAAGACTGGTGGAAGGGTGCACAGGACTTCCTTGTACAATCCTTTTCAACTTCCAGTGAATCTATAATCATTTAAAAATAAAATATTTTTAAAAAGACAAGGACCCTGCTTTCTAGGAATTTAAAGTCAGGTCTCCTCAGCCTACCCAGCAAATAGGGTCCAGTGCAGAAAAGAGTCAAATCTCAGGCCTTCAAGCCCCACTCTCTCAGAGTCTAACCCTGTTATTTCAGGGCACCTTTAGGGATTTCTCAAAAGTTCCCCATTCCTCCCTTCTCGGTCGCCATTGCCTGCCAAGCCCAGTGCTCAGTTCTCAGAGCCATCTTTGAACACATCAAGTCTTTCCCCAATTCTGTCAGCCCTGAGGAGCTCATACCTTGTCCACGTTGCTGCTAGAGGAGTAGGTAACACTGTCCTCTCCATTTCTCTTCACACCCTACATCTTTAGACATCGAAACAACAGCATTCTTGCAGACCACATCTCCCAATACAGATCAGCACATGGATATACATCTGTGAGGGTCCATTAGTTCCACTTCATCACCAAGTATGCCTGATGGTCAGAAGTCCTGTTAGGGTCTAACAGAAATGGCAATGCTCTCTGATCGAGGCTAAGAGAAAATACCTAACCTCGAGTACCTAAATCAAGGATGTCTTCCACAAAGGTGGTGCTTGAGCTGAGACTTTAAGGAAAAGACTGTCATTTCGTACCTTAATAGTAGGATCAAACAGATCAATACTTGGTTGCCACACCAAAAAAAAAAAAAAAGTCAATGCATCTTTTTGAAGAGAAGGGCCGTGACTCACATGGAAGGTGGCGACACCGGCGTCCATGAGGCTTTGAGGTGAGCTTGTGCTGAGGCATCATATTGCTGTCAGGAATGTCTGTGGCCGTGGCACCCCCTTCATAAAGCAGAGACCTTGAGCAGGGGATGCAAAGCGTGTGAACTAGGCGTGCATAGTAGCACACTTACTTTTAACAGAACAAATGGTATTAGGCTATTTCATCACTCTAATAGCTGTTGGGGTGGGAGGGACAGGTGTTTTATGGGGTCCTCCTAGATTACGAAATAATGTGGACAGTTAAATTTTCCCCCCACTGGGAGTAAGAGGCCCCCATCTCTGGCTTCTATTTGCATATATTAACCAGCATCCAAAGGCATCAACACTTTCCAAAGAGAGTTTCCAATCTGAACATAAGAAAATGTGGTTTGAATCACAAAGGTTGAAGTTGGCCTGGGAACATGTATTTCCTGAGAACATCTGTGTCCTAGCCTAGCTGGTAGGCAGGGAAAGACAATTTCAAGATCACAGGGAAATAAAACAGCTGTAGGGCAGAGCCCATGGCACATCACCACCTGTGCTGGGCAGGAAACTCTTCAGGCTATGGGAACAGGCAAGTATCTGGCAATGGCTCAACATCCGCGACACAGGTTGTAATGAATAATGAGGCACGTTAATTTGTTTTCTCCAAACTATAAAGCTTGCTTTAATTCCTGGCTTCATTCTGGCCCAGATTTAGCATAATTTAGCTATGAGGGACAGAAAAGAGTGGAGTAGGCTGAGTGTCCATGGGGCAAATAGCATCTGTTCCTCTGACTTAAAAGGAGATATAAAGGAAACAGTTATGGGGCAGTGGGTGTTGATGCTAAAGCCCAGGGAAAACATGTGGCATTTGCTGTAAAGAGGTGGAGATCTGCTAGTGTTAGCGCTGCTAAAGCTCCTTCAGGCCAGCAGGTACGGAAATCAGTCAGATAGGGCAGAAGAGAGGGTGGTGGAAGCACTCTATGGCATCAATCTCCCAAACCACAACTCTGGATAGTAAGTTAATAGTATGTCATGCTGTTAACAACCTTGATCTGGCCATGGTGACATAATTCATTAGAGAACATTTATCCTCCAACCAATAAAGAGAAAAACGACTTCAATAAAAACTATGCCAGCTCCACAGACACATTATCTTTATATAAAAAGTATTTTCAATAATAAAAATCATTACATAATCATATATTAATCTCTTGAATCAACCTCTCCATATATATTATTGTTGGATAAATGTTAGAAAGTATTAAGGAAAACAAATTTGATCTCACAGCTCTACTGTAATTGAAAATAGATGTAATAAAAAGACAGGTATAATGTATGTTTATATTTTGACTCTACTGCATCAATTTATAATCTATCCAGTTTTAACTAAGGCTCAGCTTCCCTTCTGATATTGCAGGTATAATGATGACAGTTGAAAGGATATGCTGAAGGGAGAAGATTCCTACTAGGCAGCAAAAGTTCATTCCTTGCAGGTTCTTTCCACCTTCCCACTTTTATTTTCTAGAAATACACTCGAGGCAAAATCTGGAGACTAAAATGGATGCAAAAAGAATGTAGCTTTTTTCTATAAGGATCTAAAAATATCATGTAGCTAGAAGACTTCTGGAATCAGAAGGACCAGAGTTAAAAATCCTAGTTCCACCACTTATAGAACTTATGAGAACATGTTATTCACCTAGAACACATTAAGTGCTTAATAATGGTTAAGTAGCTTTCACTTCGTGTTCCTTTGAATAACCAAGCCAGTTTGTTTGTTTGTTTAATAAATATTTATTGAGCATTGTCATGGGCCAGCTATCATGTTCCAGGTGCTGGGAATATAGAAATAAATAAGATGGACACAATCCTGACCTCCTGTTATGGATTCAGTTGTTTACACAAAAAAGATATGATGAAGTCCTAACACTGGTTTTTTTTTTAACTTTTTATTTTGAAATACTTTCAGACTTACAGGACAGTAACAAAAATAATACAAACCCCATATAGAAAACTCCAACATACCCCTAGCATACCTCTCCCGATACCCAAATCCATCAATTTTAACATTTTACCACATTTACATAACCATTCCCTCTATCTGTTCTATCTGTACATTTTATCTCTCTAACTATCTCTCAGTCCATTTTCTGAACACTTGAGTTAGGTTGTATACATCATACTACTTGAAAAATTAATACTGCCACATACATTTCCTAAGACCAAGATTATTCACTTATATAACCATCTTAAGTACAGTATCAACTTTAAGATATTTAACATGGATATAAAGCTTACAATGTATATTTTGATTCTGCCATATGTCCCAATAATATCCATTTGAGCCTTTTCTCCTCCTTTGTTAGATCCCATCCAGGATCATGTATTGTATTTAATTGTCATTGTCTCTTTTGTTGATCTCCCTTCTTCTTTTTTCAGTTGTGGAATCATATATAAAACATAAACTTTCCCATCTCAACCATTCCCAAGTATACTATCAAAGGGGATTAATCACATTCACAATATAGTAGTACCTTCACAACCTTCAATTACTAAAACTTTCCCATCTCCTTAAACAGAAACCCTACACCCATTTTATGTTAACTCTCCATTCCCCCTGCCTGCAACCCTGGCAACCTGTACTCTAATTTCTGTCTCTATGAGCTTGCATATTGTCCAATATTTTCTTTATAGTTACCATGGGGTTTAAATTTAACATCCTAAATCTATAGAAAACTTGTTTATTTTGATACCAACTTAATTCAATAGTATACACAAACTATGTTCCTATGACCCTCTGTTCTCCTACCTTTAGGAAGTTCTTATAAAAAATACATGTTTATACATGTTTGTGCTCATGATCACACATTATGAGTACAAGACCACTGATTTATCACTACATCTTATGCATTTGCCTTTTAGATCTTGTAGGAAATAAAAAGTGGAGTTACAAACCAAAAATATAATAGTACTGGAATTTATATTTACCCATGACTTTACCCTCACTGGAGATCTTTATTTTTTCATGCAGCTTCAATGTACTGTCTATTGTCCTTTCCTTTCAACCTACAGATATCTCTTTAACATCTCTTGTAGGGCCGGTCTAGTAGTGACAAACTCAGTTAGCTTTTGTTTATCTGCGAATGTCTTAATCTCTCTATCATTTTTGAAACTTTAAAGTTTTGCCCGACAGAGAATTCTTGGTTGGCAGTTTCTGCTTTCAGCACTTTAAATATGTCATCCCACTGCTTCCTTGACTGTGTGTATGTAGCATGTTTTGTCTCTCACGTGGCTTTCAGAATTCTCTTTTTATCTTTGTCATTTGACTGTTTGATTGTCATATGCCACAGTGTCTGTTTGGGTTTATCCTGTTTAGAATTTGTTGGGTGTCATGGTTGTACATATTCATGTCTTTCATTAAGTTTGGATTAAATGTTACTGCTAGATTGCTGCGTCACTTTCCAAGTCCACACAGCCTTGCCAAGGTTGTGCCTTTATTAATTTCAAGTGCTAATATCTGTCAATCTGATGGCTGTAGAATGGCATTTCATTTTTATTTTGCATTTCTCTAAATAATTAATGTGATTACTAAATTAACCATATTTCCCATTTCATGGCACAAAAGTATCTCATCTTCTAAATTGCTTAATCATAGCCTTTGCTTAACTTTCTGTTAGGTTTCTTGCGATTTCTTACTGATTTATAATTCCCTATATGGTTTAGATGTTAATATCCTTTGTCTGTTTTACACTTTGCAAATAACTTCTCCCAGTATTCATCTAGTATCTTTGTATTTTACTGTTCTTATTTATAACTTAATTCAATTAGAGACTTTTTAATGTGTAGTGTGAGGTAGGGAATCCAACTTTACTTTTTTTTTTCCCACATAAGGTCCAATTCTCCCAACATCATCTAAAAAATAATCGACCTTTTCTCCACTAGTTTCCAAAGCTATTTATTACATATTATTGTGACTTTGTTTTATGTTTTAGTGCCATGTAAGTAAATTCTCCCTCTTTGCTCATTTTTAAAAAATCATCCTAGCTATTTGTGGCCCTTTAGTTCTCTATATACTTATTACTATTTTTTTTTTAGGTACCAGGGGCTGGGGATTGAACTTGGGACCTTGTACATGGGAAGCCAGCACTCAACCACTGAGCCACATTGGCTTACCTGAGTTTTTTTTTTTTTTTCATTTGTTTTGCTTGTTTGTTTTTGTTTTTTTCAGAAGGCATCGGGAACCAAACCCGGGACCTCCCATGTGGGAGGCAGCCATTTAATCACTTGAGCCACATCTGCTCCCTCTATATACTTTTGAGAATCAACTTGTCAAGTTCCCCCCCCCCAAAGTTCTCCAGGTATTTTAATTGAATTTACATCAATAGATTAATTTGGAGATTATTGACACTTATACTAACACCTCTGTAAACATGGTATTATCACTCCCTTTAGCAAGTTTCTTTTCTCTTCTTTAATGGGATTTTACACTTTCTCCATAATGATCATTTGTTCTTTGTTGGGCATAATTCCTATGAAGATACTTCTTTATTCATAGTCCCTTGATGATATTGTATTTTCTATAATTGGCTATTTGATTATTGCTAATGTTAAAAAAACACTATTGATTTTTATAAGTTACTCTTGTATCCTTGCTAAACATTCTTGCTAGTTTTCACAGTTTTTTTGTTAATTATTTTCTGATCACGTCATTTTCAAATAATAATAGATCTGTCCCTTGCCTTCCAAATCTTTATTCCTTTTATTTATTTTCTTATTTCATAGTCAAGGATTCCTTGTATTGTTTTGAAAAGTAGTGGAGACAGTGGTCATCCTTGCCTTGCATCTGTCCTTAAGCCATTTCCACATGCTTGCTGTAGTCTTTCGGCATGTACCTTTGATAAAATTAAGGAAGAGTTGGTTATCTAAGAGATTTTTTTATCTCATAAACAACCAATGAACTTTATCAAATATTTCTTAACAGCATTACTTTAACAAAAGTAACAACTGAGATGATTGTATAGTTTTTCACCATTCATTAATGTATTGAATTATGTCCATGTATTGTTCCTGTTAAAACATGTTTCTAGGATTGAATCAGGCTTGATTACAATTTTTTAAAATACACTGTTGGATTGGCTGGCTAATCTTTCTTTTGCAATTTTTTGCATCAACAACCACCAGTGAAACTGACCTATAATTTTGTGTGTGTGCTGTTCTTACCTGTCTTGAGTTTCAGTTTTATACTAGTCTCATGAAATGAGTTGGACAATTTTCCCTTCATTTCTATGTTGTATAAACAATTCTATAAGATAGAAACTAGTGTTTCTTGTAAGTTTATTTGAGCTCATCTGTGAAATGGGCTGAACCTAGTGGCTTTAGATTATAGATCTAGCCAAGTTTCTTTCTTGTTGGGCCAATTTCAGCATTTTATACATTTCCAGAAATGTATTCATTTCATTTCATTAAGATTTATTGGCATGCAGTGATCCACTACTTTATTTTCATTACATTTTTTATTTCTTTTATATCCATGACTTTCTCTTATTTCATTCTGTATTTCATGTATTTTCATCTTTTTGTTAACTAGTCATGCCATATATTGGTTTCTCTTATTTGTCTTTTACAAAGACGTTTTCAGTTTTATTTACGCACACACAAAATACATTAAACTGAATAGCAATAAAAGCTTTTCATGTTTATATATGACACACAGTATTTTTAGGGAGTGTTATAGCTTTGAATATTTTATTAGTCAGCCAAAGGGGTGTTGATGCAAAATACCAGAAATTGGCTGGTTTTTATAAAGGGTATTTATTTGGGGTAGAATCTTACAGTTACCAGCCCATAAAGCGTGAGTTACTTCCCTCACCAAACTCTGTGAGGGTTCCGGCTTCTTGGGTTCCTCTCTTCCCGGGGCTTGACTCTCTCCAGGTTCAGCTGCTTGTTCTCTCCACAAGGCCTACTACAGACTATCAGGCGAACGGCTCGACTCTTCCCGGGACCTTCTCTCCTTCCTCATGACCAAGCTTCTCTGTGTGCTTGCTTGCCCCGGCTTCAGCATTAAAACTCCAACATCAGAACTCCACTCAAAAACCTCCAACTCTGTCCTTTGGCATATCTTTTCTCTTTGAGACCCCACCCACCAAGGGGCAGGGCTCAACACCCTACTGACCTGTCTCCATTAAAGCCCTAATCATAACTTAATCATGCCCAGATGAACAGACCAGTTTATGAGCATAATCCAATATCTATTTTTAGAATTCATAACTATATCAAACTGCCAAACAAAACAGAAAGGACCCAAAAAATGAGCTGAATATTCAGCTCAAAAGAGCAATAGAGCAAACTCAAAGAAATAGGAAATAAACCAAAAAAAAAAAAAGCAAAATTCAATGAGACCGAGACCAACAAAAACAAAAATAGAGAACCAAAACTGATAATTTATAACTGTTAATGTACTTTTTCATACATGATATCCCTTACAGCATGACTTTAAACTGTAGATCGGGACTTCAACTAAAAAGGGGGGAAAAACTGGGTTGTTCGTTTTTTGTCATTGTTTTGTTTTAAAAATGTTGAAAGTCTGGGTGAGGAGAAACATAGAGGCAAAGATATTTCACCAGCAAAAGGCAAGGTGGAGCTTTATTACTATTCTTATTGAAAGATTGCACAACATACTTCAAAAGTGTAAGCTCTATAATAAGTCTGAACTGGTTTGGTTTTTGACTCTGCCACTTATTTGCCATGTAATCTCAGGCTCTCTAAGCCTCGGTTTCCTCATTTGCAACATGGGGATCATAATGGCTCCTATTTCAGGTAGCAGTCATGGGAATTAAATGAGATAAAATAAAGTATATAATGTGCTTAGCACAATATTTAGTAAATGATAGTGCACTCTCTTTCTCTGTGGGACTTAATAAAAACCATTATGTTTAAATACCCCCTTCTGTGGAAAAGAAAATCCTGGACAAACTAAGAATGCATGCTTGAGTATTAATTTTAATTCCCACATAAATGTGGTATCTTAGCCAACCAAGCACTGTGTAAATGAGAATACACCCAAATCCAGATGGAGAAAGTTAAAGTGGTATGAGACAGCTTCAAAGTATAGGTGAGAAATTCAAAGGCAAATAGCTGATGGAGAATGAGCTCTGGGTTTCATCCACAAGAAGTAGAAAAAGGAATTGGAAACAACACATCACAGCTGTAGCCCAGATTCAGTGCTGCGAAATTGAGAGAGAAAGATTTTGAGAGTAGCTGGGAAAGAACTAAACATCTACTAGGCAACAAAAGACCCACCCTTGGTTGATTTTCTCTTAAGCTTTTTTAGACAAACTTTTCTAGAGAGTATTCTTAGGAAAAGGAAAAAAAAACAAGACAAAAAGAAAATGAGGGACGCGAGAGAGCCCCGCAGCCACGGTGAGAGCGTGCCATTTCTCTGATCTGAGGAGCGGCAGCAAAGGGCAGCGCCAGGCCCTGGCTGCAGGCAGCGCCCGCTCACGGCCGCTGCCTGGCTTCTCAGTTCCAGGAAACGCACATTTCCTAAGCAGACACTCTCGGTCCTCCGATGCTTTCCTGAAAACCCAACACTGGAAAGTCATTTTTATAAGGAACGGGAGCTTCCCAGACTACCTGAATTTCACAGCCTGCCATCAGAATGTACTTTCCTCACAGGGAAAACGGGAGGTATGAATCAGCAGCTGTCAGCCCCCTCTTAAATGGGCACAGAACAGTAATGAAACCAAGTGTGACTGATATTCTACGTAAAGGAGGACCACAAAAGGCATACGGTTGCCTTTTTGAAAATGGTAATAATCATATCATCTCCAGACATATGAATATAATGTAAACATGATAAAAACAACTTACACGTGAACATGTAAACATGACCTAGAGAGTCAACTAAGACCTGTTATATTAACAAAGTGAGAATCTGTGTTCAGTCTCTACTGAGATGTCATTGTAATCTACCAAAATGCAAAACCCTGTAGTTTCCAAAAATGATTTTCCAGAAAGAGGCAAGTTCTTCTCTATAAGTAGATTAATAAACATTAATGCTAATGAATGCTGAATTGAAATGCTATGCCTATAAAGTGGAAATTATCACCTGAGAATTCATCTTGAATAATGATACCATAGCATATGTCAGGAATGTGTTAATAAGTCTAATAGAAATAGTGACAGGATGTGCTAGCAATCATCTAAAGCAATGCTGTACTCATGTCAGCCTATATTCTATCTAAATCTCATGTGTGAAGTTTAAATAGCATATATCAAAATGATTAAAACAGCCTTCCTAGGATTAAAGGAGACAAGAAGCAGCAGCAGCTGAAGGGGAAAAAAATCACTTGATTGAACCCAAAAAAGCCACTTGCTTGAACCCTTCCAGAGTTTTCTTTGGTCAAGGACCTACTGTGTGCTGGCCCTCTGCTGCTTGTCTGCTAGCTACTCTATCTCAGTCCCTCAGTTGTCGCTACAACCCACAAATGCAGAAAACAAGACTCACGGATGGAAGCAATTTAAAGTGTATATTTTAAGAAGCAGGTTTTCCTCAAAATAAAGATTTGGTTCAGTAAGCTGCTCATTTGTTCATCACTGTAGAGTTTAAGTCAAAGTTGTCTCTTCATGAAAAATAAATGGGCCTTCGTTCTTGAATAAGAGTAAATTTATTCCTTCTTCCCTTTTCTCTGGCATGTAAATAGTACACTGTCTGGAAAACCCATTTTACCAATTACTTAGTAAAGAAGTCTTTCTTAACCTGGAGCCGATCCCTTTCTTCTTTGTTTTCCCTTTCCTCTGAACTAAGCAGCTTTATCTCATTCTCCTGGTTAGTTACTTCCCCAACTAGAAGGAATGCATGCAAGCCAATGGAGAGAAAGCTGAGAGGGCCATGACCTCTGCTTTCTGTACTTCATTCCAGGCCTCATGTAGCTGGTATCATACAAAAATACAGTATATTACTCAGTAAATGATGTCCAAAATAATCAGGTTAAAGGACTGATCAGACAACTAGACCCAATGCACACAGTATGCCTGGAATATTATCTTTCAAAATGTGGATATCATCACTAAATCAAGCATACACAGTTCTGAATGAATGTGAATGAGATACTTGGAATACAGCTCCCTCCCCATCAGACTATGGAGATTGCCATTACTTGCTCAGGCAGGTCTCTGAGCTTGGGTCTCAACACAAATCCATTAGTAGAGTGAGGAACATCTTAAAAGACGAGCAAATCCTTCTGGCCATTCCCCTCCTACTAAAGGTGCTTTCCCAAAGCAATAGCCAAAGATGTTTTTAACATTTCAAATAGCAAAGCCAGCTCATCCATGAAGCAACCACTCCGGAATCCTGGGCATGTCTCCAGAATGGAGGCTAGATGCGATGTGACAACTGCCAGGTAAAAATCACAGAAGCATAATATTATGCAATTTTATTTCAAGGCAGAATTCTACATCCTCAGATTGCCAGTCAGACAAAACATCTGTGAACAACAAGCCCACGTTTAGACATGAAGGTCCCTCACCTTTAAATGTTTGGATGAATGTTATGAATTCTGAAAGTTAAAGCCCTCAACATGCTCCTAGAAACTTTTTTTTTTTTAAGTTCAAATTTCCCCAAAGCTCTAAGTGTACTTTGATGTCCATTTCAGAATCTTGAAACATTAGTGGTATAAGATCCATGAGGTTATTATCAGGTACAAATCCCTCTGTTTACAACTAAAGATACTGAAAACTAGAAGGGTTACTTGACTTGTCCAAGCTCACAAAGTTAGCCAATTATCAGAGACAAGACATGGCCCCAGAGTTGGTCAATCCCTGTGCTGCTTATCTGAACACTCTTATCTATAATGGGGACCACGTGAAATTTGTGAGCAAGCTACTCAACTTCTCTTAAAATGGGATGAATAATTCCTTTTCCATAAGGAAGTTATGTTAAATGGGATAATGTGTATAAATCACCTGACTCATTATAGTTCTTTATAAATGGTAGCTGTTGATTTGATCATTATCATTACTGTTATTAATGTTATCCAACCTTTAGTCTAAGCCTCACACAGTCTCCCATCCAATCATGAGTGAGCCTTGCTATATTTGTAGGAGACCCCTTGCCATGAGCAGATGAAGCCTGGAGTTCGTGTTCACACTATAGACTGGGGTTCCAGCAAGTCTGGGGTGAGCCCTTGAGCATTAGCCTCTCTACCAAGCTGCAGCCTTCCCCTCCAGTCTCCAGCATGAGAGGAGAGCCTCATGATCATGTAGAAAGAACATAGATTTTTTAATCAATCAGTCCTGGGTCTTAACCCAGTTCTTCCACTTATTAGCTGATTAACTTTAGATTAATTATTTTATTGAGCCTCAGGTGTCTTACCTCTTAAACGAGGAGAATGCTACCTATATTGCAGAGTTTGTAGAGATAACATAAGATAATGTATGCAAAATGCCTCGTACAGCACCTGACAATGGTAGGCACTCACTAAAAGTTGCCATTATTCTTATTATGAATACTCCCTCTCTGTGTAATAAACCTCTGTCTCAGGTTCTGAAATATGACCATCCAGACTGGAGCTCTGCTATGAAATCCAGACCACTTGGCTGGGACCTAGCTCTCACCAGTGCCCTTTCCCAAGAAGAACCACCTGGAACCAGGGAACAGCCACCCAACTGACTCTGAGCATCACAATAGCTTAGAAACTCCAGCAGCCATGTCTCTTACAGCTGACAAGAACCCCTCTACTTAGCCCAGAAGGCACTGGTAACAGTTATTTTATAATCTATTACGTGGCAGATTCTATGTTGAATTTCTTACATACACAATCACTAATCCTCCAAAATAACCAATGAGCTGGATTGATATTACTATTCCTGTTTTACAGAAGAAGAAACCAAGGCTCAGAGAGGCTAAAATGACTTGCTCAGGGTCACAAAGCAGGTAAATGGCAGGACCAACTCCAAAACCTGCTCACTGGTCATGAGGACCTTCTGCTTCACATACACAGTGCCTGACACTCACAGATCAAGTCTCACTCACTCCCTGCATCTTCCTCTTCCCTACACTGAGGTCCCCTGGGATCTACTATAATACCCTAATTCCTGTGACAGATCCTTCCACCTGCCTCTAATAGTATTCCTTTGTCCCCTCAATGTGTTATGAACCTATGGTGCTCAATATCTGTGGCTGGCAATCTTTACCTATCCAGAGCCACATACTAAATATTTCAGGCTTTGTGCACCATATGGCCTCTGTTGCAACCACTCGACTCTGCCGTTGTAGTACACAAACCGTAGATGAGACACAACAAATTTGCATGGCTGTGTTCCAGTAAAACTTCACTCATTTACAAAAACAAACAACTGTCTGGATTTGGCCCATGGGCCACAGTTTGTGGACCCTACTCTGTAGGCTTGCTACTTGAAGGGTGATCCATGGACCAGCAGCAGCAGCAGCACTGGGGAGCCTGCAGGATGGTCAAAATATTGGGCCTCACCCCAAATCTCCTGATCAGAATCTGTATTTCAACAAGATATCCAGGTGATATATATGCAGTTTGAGAAGCTCTGCTCTATATATCTTCAACTTATTGAATGCCTCAAATTCAAGGCAGGGAAATGGATGTGGCTCAAGCGATTGGGCTCCTGACTACTATATAGGAGGTCCAGGATTCAGTTGCCAGGGCCTCCAGGTGAAAGGCAAGTTGACCTGTGCAGAGAGCTGGCCCACGCAGAGTTCTGGCCTGTGCAGAAAGCTGGCACAGCAAGATGACGCAACAAAAAGAGACACAGAGGAGAGGCAATAAGAGACACAACAGGCCAGGGAGCTGAGGTGGCACAAGAGATTGAGGGCCTCTCTCCTACTTCAGAAGGTCCCAGGATCACTTCCCGGTGCTGCCTAAAGAAAAGACAAGCAGACACAGAGAGCAGACAGCGAGTGCAAAACAACGAGGCAGGGCAGCAAGAAATAAATAAAATAGATCTTAAAAAATATATATATTCAAGGCACTGTTCCAGGTACACTACATGCATGACTTACAGTCCTCACAACATGGCCTGGTGTGGTTGTTCTTATCCTATTTTACAGATAAGGAAACAAAAGCCTAGAGGCATTTTTTAAAATCAAGAAGATAAGAGATGGTATTGAGATATAACTAGAAATTAAATAGTCCCTTATTGATATTCATCTCAGAAATGGTGTGGCCTAGATTACACAAAATATTCCAGAGACACTAACTCTGGATTTGAATAAATGTTGTTTTCATGATTATGGTCCCAGGTATTTTTATGCTGGAGGACTGAAAGTATTCTGTAGCCACAGAGAGAAATTTCTACTCCCACATAAAACCATACAAATATAATACCTTTTGCCAAACTGTTCTCTTCTCATAACTGTCCTTTACTCAACTTTAACATTATAAACTCTACAAGGACTGTGTCATTACTTAGGTAATATTTTGTATATTTATATATTTATTCTTTTGTTAATGCTTCATCTAAATTTTAAAAAAGAATTTGAGATAACTTCGAGACACATCAAATACAAGATAAAAAATGAAATACACAATAAGGCAGACATTGAGGGTGAAAACATATGGCCAAGGGTGAGGGCAATACACAACAGGTCCTGTACCATTTCTGTAGTATTTTACTAAAAAGTGTACCAGAGCTTGTATCATCTGTTATATGAGGCAAAGGGTCCCAGACTTGAAAAGTACTCACATGTCAAACATATCATTTAATTTTTGTTTGTTCACATATAAAATGTGGATAATAATATCTCCCAGAGGGGTTATGAATATCAAATGAGATAAGAAGTATGAAAACATGGTACTATTTTACTCAAATGTTAATTATCTCTTAATCAACACAATATAAAAATAACTGATATAAAATATAGTACAATCATAATAAATAACATTTATTGATTACTTATGGTAAGAGTTCAGACTGGATTATCTCATTTAATCTTCACAACTTTAAATGACTAAAATTAGCCCCAATTAGATGTGAGAAAACTGGATCCTTGTGAAGTTATGTAACTTGCCCATGGTTTTCCCATGTATTAGACAGCTATTGATGAATAAAAAAATACCCCAAAACATAGTGACTTAAAACTAATCATTTATTTGCTCACAATTCCTTGAGTCAGCATTTTGGACTGGGCTCAGCTGGGATGGTTCATCTCTGCTCCTTGTGGCATTGGCTGGGTTCTCTTATATATCTAAAATGACTAGGATAGATGGGTCTCTCTCTCCATGGGGTCTCCCATGATCAAGGAACCAGGTTTTTTCACTTAGTAGCCAAAGGTTTCCCAGTGAGCAGCAAAAAAGGGCAAGCTTCAATGAACCAGCCCTTTACAAGCCTCCACTTGTGTCACATTGCTAATATCGCAAGTCTAAGGTCAATATGAAAGAGAACTCAAAAAGTGTATGCATACAAGAGGCATGATTCAATGGGAATCATTACTGTAACAAGCTATCTTACCCAGTGAATAAATGAGTGTTTCAAGTTTGAACCAAATACATTACAAATTGAGCTGCTTTGCCCTTAACCCCAATACCTCACGTGCCTCCAAGAAGATTTACCCTAATATTTTCTAGATGATGTCAGTGTCTTTTAAACTCTTAAGTCAAAACCTTCTAAAATGGTATAGACTCTCCTACTCTCATCTCCAAATGATTTCTTTCTGACTTCGAAAACCCCATGAACCTCATTGTAGGCTTAACAAAGTACAAATTAAAAGCAGATTATTTTTCATTCCTTAAGTCATTCATATTATTAGACAGATTGAAATTTACACAGTCACTCTCTAGTGAAAAGTGGCATCAATGCATTAGAAGACAGCAATATTACCTCACTTTATATAACAATTTTCTGTTAACACAGGGTTTTCAAGATAAATATAAAACTTGTGGACTTTCCCTGTGGACATCTGGAAGCCACTGAATCTTAGCATGGTGCACAGGAGTGTTTTAATGGTATTAAATTGGTATGAAAGATGGATCAGAGAAGAGACACTGGAGACAAAAAGACTAATTAGGAGATGGTAGCAAAGGTTTTTTTTTTTTTTTTTTTT
>PVKH010010348.1:0-18259 GCA_004027955.1 Chaetophractus vellerosus | reverse complement strand
TGATTCATTCTGCAAATTTAAGAATAACTTTTGTTTGAGGCAATCATCTTGCAAAGTAACAGTTTAAATTGGGGAGGAGGGGAGGGAGGGCCGCAGTTCACAAATTGAATTTTCTTATGACTGGTCACAGCTGTGTTTCTAAAAACAACTACTGGTCAAATTTATTTATCCATCAGGTATTTTTTCTGTCACAGATATAAGAATGCAATGTCAGAGTCCTGTTCTTTATACCTCTGATCATTATTCTAAGAAGCTCCATGATAAGTGAGGAGACTACTACTCTGGGATCGTTGTTTTAACTGGGGCAAACAAGAGGAGATTACTAAAAGATTAATGTACAACAAGAGAAGTATAACTTGCTAGTGGATACCCAGTGTCATCAAGAGGAAGAGAACCTTGGACCAGGGCTGTTGATGTCTCATCAATTTACCACTGATTTTTGGAGATAAGTCCATCTTCCATAACCTTTGGTGCCCTTAACCATTACTTTATAAGGTGAATTCCCCTTACTATGATTCTTACCTCTCCAAGAAAATTTCTAAGAAAAACACTGGCTTCCTATATAGTTTGTGCTTAGGGAGACTTGGGTAACCAGAGGAGAATTGGCAAATATATTTCTCAAGGTAACGTAATGATTTGTCATTCTGCTATTAATTCAGTGTGTGTGGCAAATCCGTGAACTGAGGAAATTGAAGCACTTATTATATTTAGTTAAGAGTCAGTGGTCATGTGTTGCACCCAAGAAGCCACTTTTGAGAGTATAAACTAGGTGCAACTGTTGCTTTAAAACAAGTCACCAGGTGACATTTCTTGCTGATATTTTTAGTCTCTTCCTTATAAACCTAAAGCCACCACTGAATGAGGTGAGAAACTTCCGTAGTCACTGGATGAGGCAAATTTGAGCCCTGAAAATGGATGAATAATGGTGCTTCTGGCCAACTACAGACTTCAGTGGCTGCTCAGATGGCCATTTTTAGAAAGTCTAGTGCTAGGTAGAAAAAAAACAAAATAGCCATCATCGGCAATTAAAAATAACAATTAAGTTTTGTTTGATAACATAATGCTTGATTTATAAATATTGACCAGCAAGATTATATATTTACGTACTTGTCAAATAGTGATCAATAGAAATATCTCATTGCAACTTCTCATGCAGAGTCACTCAGTTATCTTCACATTTCCAAAAGCCTGTCTGCTTGACTTATCTTACTTATCTAACTTATCTAACTCTAGTCTGGTTCTTATCTAACTCTCTATCTCAAGTTTCTAAGAACAAAGACAACTCCCTTCATTGTTCAAATACAATATTTTGTTTGCTTAGATAGTTGTTCGGTATTTTCTCCTTTTGCAACCTTTTAATTTTTATTGCCCCACTTCTCTGGAAGTGGGGGAATATGTGAAGTATTTACTTTCAATGTACTTTTCAATGATAATTCAATAAAACTTAGGCTATGTTAAAATTAGGAATGTATTCCCAGGAGAATTCCACTGATGCACAATATAATATATTAGAAGGATTACGTCATATAGTACAAACTTCACACACAATGTTACAGATAAGGAAAAAAAAACTTTTCTCAGTTTTCTGTGACTGAGCTTATCTACCTCTTGTGTGCAAAAACAAACAGAAACAGTTGACTTGAATGGGCAAAGGGTAAATTTGTCTATTCAAGTTAACAGTCTTTTCTAGTTTAACTCAGTCTCTTTTACATAAATGATCACTCTCAATGATTTTCACCTAGCTCCTTTCTTTATCTTCCCCTTGACACAAACACACATTCCCTGACCCACATACACAACATCAGTAAAATTTTATCCTCACCCGATGGCACATGGACCCAAGTGAAGCTTATATAATAATCTAGGCAGAGGAACTGGTTTTCTGTTAATGTTTCTGCTGGCTCCTGCTGGCATTTGACTGGATTTTAGTTAAGTGTCTCAATATTAATGGATTAGCTGCTGAAAAGGCAAAGCTCTTATAACCTGTTATTCTCTACTTAGATAAAGCTTGACCCTTCATGCCAGAGGGCTAATTATATCCTCTGATTGGCTGGTTCTGCTGATCCATCTCAACAGTGTCATGCCTCTTCCTTTTTTTTTCTTTAGCTTTTATTTTTATTTTATATATATATGTGTGTGTGTGTGTGTATGTATATATATATGTGTGTGTGTATATATATATATATTTTAGGAGGTACCAGAGAGTGAACCCAGGACCTCGTACATGGGAAGCAGGCACTCAACCACTGAGCTACATCTCCTTCCCAGTGACACTTGGTTTTTTTTGCTTGTTTGTTTGTTTTGTTTGTTTGTCTGTTTTTCAGGAGGTATCAGAGATTGAGCCAGGACCTGTACATGGGAAGCAGGCACTCAACCACTTGAACTATATCTATTTCCCTATATTTTTTAATTAGAGAAGTTGTGAGCTTACAACATAGTCATGTATAATGTGCAAAATTCTCATACATCACCTCTCCACCAACACCTTGCATTGTTGTGGAACATTTGTTACAGATTATGAAAGAATATCATCAAATTATTACTGCAGACTATGGTCTATAGCTTACATTTGGTATATTTTTTCCATATACCCCCTATTATTAACACCATATATTAATATTGTACATTTGTTATAGTTCATGAGAAAACACTCTTATATTAGTACTTTTAACCACAAATTGTACATTCAATGGCTCTCAGTTTCATCACAGAACTGTGCAGTCTTTGCCTAAGTAAATTTTGAATGTTTTCCTTAGTCCAAAATAAAAAATCCCATACCCCCTATTATTGACCCTTAGTATTGATTTAGTATCTTCTTTGATATTTATATGAAAATATCACAATGTTGCTGTTAACTATAGTCCATAATTTACATTAATTCTATTTTTTCCATGTTTGGCCATATTCTTACCACCTTGTAATAGTTACATGTATTTGTTCTATTTGATAGAAGAACATTGTTTTATTTGTACTATTAGTCAAAATCCTCATCCTCTACTGGGTTCACTATGTTATACAGCCCCTAGATAATTCTCTACCTTTATTTCAATTGACATTTATGTCCCTAGACTATCCCTTTCAGCCACAATCCAATTTAAAAACCAGCCGTGCCAGTTATACTCATTATAATGTGTTACTATCAACTCTATTCATTTCCACATTTTCACAATCAAGTTAACTAAGAATTCTACATACATTAAGCATCAGTACCCTTTCTCAGCCCTTCCTTGTGGTTCCTTGTACCAAACAGAAACCACAAGGAAGCTAGAAAAGTTGTGCTAACACCAGACAATATAGACTTTTAAACAAAAAATGTAAAGAGGGACATTTTTTGTGTGTGATAAGAGGGTCAATCCATCAGGAAGATATAACAATTACAAAAACATGTCCTCCTAACAACATAGCACCAAAATGCATGAAGCAGAAATTGAAAGAATTGAAGGGAGACATACACAATGCAACAACAATAGTTGGGAGCTTTTATACCCTACATTCAATAATAGATAGAACAAGTAGACAAAAGATCAACAAGGAAATAGAAGAGTTGTAGAACACTGCAAATGAAGTAGATCTAATAGAACCTTCTACCCAACAGTAGCAGAGTATATATTCTTCTCAGGTGCACATGGAATATACTAGAGGATAGAACATATGTTAGGTATAAAACAAGCTTTAATAAACTTAAAAGAAATCAAACATACAACATTTATTTTCTGACCACAGTGATATGATTTTAGAATATAATAACAAAAGCAAGATATGGAAATCGAAAAATATGTGGAAGGGAAACAATACTCTTCTAAATAAGTCAAAGAAGAATTCACAAGGGAAATTAAAAAGTACATATATTTGAAATGAATGAAAATGAATACACACCATAAAATCATGTGGAATGCAGCTAAAATAGTGTTCAGAGGGAATTTTATTGCTGTAAATACCTATATATTTTTAAAAATCTATAATCTTATCTTCCACCTTAAAACACTGAACAATAAAAGAGCAAACTAAACCTAAAGCAAACGAAGGAAATAATGAAGTTAGAGTAGAAATTGATGAAATAGAGAATAGAAAAACAAAAGAGAAATTCAGCATAACCAAAATTTGGTTCGTTGAAAAGATCTCATATATCAACAAAATTGACAAAACTTTACATACACTGACAAGGAAAGAGTAAAGACCTGAATTTCTGATTCGTAAACTACTGACCTTATGGAAATAAAAAGGCATGTAAGAGAATGCTATGAACAACTGTATGCCCACAAAGTACAGTGACTCAAGAATATATAGAAAATTTTAAGAGACCTGCATATTCATTTTTCTATTGCTGCTCTTAACAAATTTCCAGTTAGTGGCTTAAAACAAGAGAAATTCATTCCTTTACATTTCTATAGGTTAGAAGGCTGGTAAGGGTCTCACTAGACTAAAATATAGGTTTTGGCAGGACTGACTGCCTTTCTCTCAGGTCTAGGGGAGAATTTGCATCCTTGACTTACCTGTTTTTTATAGTTCAGCCACAGTCCTTGGCTTATGGTCCCATTCTTCCATTTACAAAACCAACAACATTGCTTCTCTCTGTTTCTCTCTTTCAGAGTCACATCTACCTTTGACCACAGCTGAGAAAAATTCTCCATTTTTTAAAAAGATTTATTTTTTATTTATTACATTTCCACCCCCCCCCCCCCTTTTTGCTTGCTCTTGCTGTGTGTCTATTCTTGTGTTCCTCTCTGTCCGCTTTGTCTCCCCCTGTTGCAGTGACGCACCGAGACCGGTCACTGCGCAGGTGGCTTTGCCCTGCTTGTGGGCGGCTTCTGCTTCCATTCACGGCCGGCTCCGCTTCAGTTCGCAGGTGGCTGGCTGCGCTCTGTTCACGGGCGACCTGCCCTGCCCGTGGCGGCTTTTTGCCCTGCCCATGGCAGCTCTGCCCGCCCACGGTGGCCTGCCCTTCTCAAGGCGGTCTGCCCGCTAGAAGAGGTCCCCGGGAACCAAACCCGGGGCCTCCCATGTGGTATACCGGCGCACTATCCACTGGGTTATACGGCCGGCCCCCCAAATTCTCCATTTTTAATGATCTATGTCATTTTAGACTTTAGATTGGTCACACCTAGATAATCGAGGATATTCTCACTGTGTGGAGGTTCTTAAGATAATCACATTTACAAAGTCCTTTTTTCCATATAAGTAAACATAGTTACAGGTTACTAGGATTGGGATGTAGATGTCTTTGGGGGACAATTATTTCTGCTTACCACAACCCATAAAAAAGGAGGAGACTGGATTTTTAACTTAAAAACTTCTCACAAAGGAAACTCCAGACTCAGATGGCTTCATTAGTGAAAATAGAAAAAAGAAAAAAGGAGTTGTCATATTTCTTTTGGGGGCATTTCTTACGGTAGTAGCACTTAAAAATAACCTAGTTTAACTTAGTAACTATAGTTCCAGTTAGATTAAATAATATGAGTAAAAATGTAAAAGTGATCATGATTAAGAATTTTGTGGTAAACAGTGTGTAATCCTGATTAAAGAAATGCAATGTACCTGAAGTTAAACAGTGAAGTATAAGTTCAGGAAGCTAATAAATGGGTATAATTTGGAGGATAAAACTGCAAAGGTAAGCGTTTTTACATCTTATTTTGTGGGTAATTGGGAGCTAATATTTCTGAGGAGAAAAAAAATGCAAATTCCTTTTATAAGCAGGTAATTGTATAGTAGGTGCTATAGTGACTCCTGGCACCCAACTGAATTATAATAAGTATTAATGGAATTGAAGGGTAGAGTTTTCAGCAGCCAAACATTTATAAAAGTAATTAAACAATGTGGCCTCAATGACTGGAAATATAGGCAAATATGTTTAAGTGGTTCAAAATAAATTATCTGATTGTATTGTCCCTTGGCACCAAAGCATAGTTCAATATGCTCTGCAAAGTTGCAATGAGCATAGTACATTATTGTGGAATTTTCATCTATCCCTCATATGAATCTGTGCTTTGTTGCCTAAGATCATTTTTGTTTCTGATTTGTAGTGAATACACTGTATTTTTAGTGTATTACAGAAAAAGTATCAATTGAGCTCAATAAAAACTATATCTTGAGATTTTATAACCACCCAATAGTATCAATATAACGTTTTAGCATATTATACCACTATTCTATGACCTTTCTTTTACTGCATGTTTTAAAAATAATTTTTAAATTTTGAGACATGTTTAAGATCACATGAAGTTAAAACCTGTGTCTTTGGCAAACATTCAAAGGAACAGAAAAATAAGTCACAAATTGCATATAAAATCACAACTATTTATTTAAGGAAAAATAACTTATATAAAAATTCAATTTGCAAGGTATGTATCAAATCTTATTTTTGAATGACTACTGTTCTTTTCTACTGCAATCATGTTTTTTTTTAATTTTTAATTTTTATTTATTTATTTATTTTTTAGGATACATTGATTACATAAATGTTACACAGAAATTTTAGGAGTACCCATATACCCCACCTCCCACACCTCCCACAACCTCCCACATATACATCCTTCATCATTGTGGCACAACACCTGTCATAGATATACACATTTTGGGCTTTTGCCATCAAGCATGGACCACAGCTCAGACTGTAGACCACCCTCTCTCCACAGTTCTGCATGATACATGATGATATAAAATGGCCTATATCCTCCATTGCAACATCACCCCAGACAATTCCTAAGTCCCCAAAAAGCCCCCGTATTACAATTGCCCTTCCCTCTCCCTGCCCCCAAAGCATCCAGTTTTTAGATAAGCTTTTTACATCTCTCCTCTTTGCGTTCAGGATACATTGGGGTAAGGATGCAAATAAATGAGCATTTTAATTTACATTTACAATGCATAATGGCATTCTAACCTTAGTACCGCCTGTACATAGGAACAAATGATAAAGCAATTGTCTGTGGATAAGGATTTAAATTTATTTTACACAGCTTTCTGAGTTATTACTGGGTCAATTTAAAAGTAAGAGTGCTACACTATAATAGTAGCTGTTCTCTGATGAAGCTTGCACATTGAATCCATAATTAAAACATCCAATTAATATTATTCACCTATTGTAGATAAGGTTTAAAGGAGGCCAGCTTTGTAAGGGATTTTATCAAGATTTGCTTGGCAGGAAGAGGGTACTAATTACGGGAAGCAAGTAGGTTTTTTAAGTTTCAAGCTGGCATTTGGCTGATGAATTCCATATATCAGACATTTCTTCAAGGATGGAACAGTGGGGGTACCTTCTCTTCTCTCTTGCTCTTCCATCCTACTGTGTGTGTGTCAGATTGTGGGGGGTGAACTTGAATCTTTCTAATTTACCCCTTAGGAATAATCAGGTTCTTCTTTTTTCATAGCTGTTCCTTTTAGCATCTGGTGGGAAAAAGGAAGAGGAGAGGTCAGGACCTGGAAGCAACATAAAATGTTTCATTTATACATAAACAGCCACTGCCAGCAAACCCCTCAAAAACTTCGACTAATAACTACGTTCAATTTTTCAGGTTATTGAGGGTAATTAAGTACATAAAGTCTAATTTGTGTGTGAAAGCAGAGTGGTCTTTCAGATGGTACTGCATTCCCAGGTCAAGACTTGAATTACATCTTCCAATTTACTGAATGATTCTTGACAATTTGCTAATAAGCCTCTCTACCCTATGGGAATCAATTGAGAAGATTCTTGAAATGCTTTCCGAAACTACAACGCACAATCCATATTTATGGCCTATTATAATACTGGTGAAAATTGCAAAGGTAGTATAATCACAAAAATGGTGATTATCCTACCAGCTGCATCTTTATCTCTCTCAACAGTGCTTCTCAAAATTCAGAGTGAACAACAGTAATTCCCGCACTTTTCTAAAATGTGAAACAAACAGAAATGTTATTTGTAAGGCAAGCTGGAGGAATTGAGCAGGGCTGCATAAACTCCACGGCGATCATCTGCCCTGGAGACTTGAGGAGATCAATAATTCAGCACAACCAGAATTCTTTTGAGGCAGAAAAGTTACACTGTGTATAAGAATATCCCAGGGATTCCAGTTTTGTAGATTTGAAATACAATACAGGAATCTGCAGCTTAATCAGTTACCCTAAGGGGTTTAGTACCCCACATTGAGGGGCATATGTGCTGACCTAATTTATTCTACTCAACAGAAAAGCCAAGAATATGGTTCTTTACAGAACGCAACTGAGAGTGTGATCTCAGACTATTCACAGTTGCACACAGTTAATTTGCCAACATCAAGTTAAGGAGATATGACTAAAAGAGCAGTACCTCTAAAGTCAGAAGACCTGGGCATAATTCCCAGCTCTGAAAAACACTGTGGCCCAGGAAAATCATTTAACCCACCCTTGCCTTTGTTTCCTGGACTATCATAGTGAGGCTAACTAAAATCTTTCACAAGGTCTTGACTGAATATCAACTGAGAAGATATTTGTGCAAACATACTACAGGTAATTCAATGTTATACGTATGTTGGATATTGTATTATTAGTATTACTAGGATGGTATTTTGCTTCAAAATGTAAAGGTTTAATTCATATTCAAATTTTGGTGATTGTTTTTAAAGTAACAGAAATCACATAATGAATCATGTGAAATAAATGACTTGTTTGTGTTCAACAGAATATTTTCCAGAAAACATTTGCAAAATGACAAGCAGAAATCTGTCAAAAAGATTGAAGTCAGAAAATAATATAGCATGTTGACTGTAATTCTTCATATGACTTTTCAAATGCCTGTGAATATGATTTTGAAATACTTTTAGGAATTTAAAATAAACATTAAGTTATGATTTGATAAAATTTTGTCCTAAAGGATAATTTAAAAATAAAAGACTCCAGAATAATAGATTGCAGATTCATAAGAGATAGGAGATTTAGTAAACATATACTCTATCAATCTTGCAAATATTGTTACTAATTCATAATTCTAGCAACAACAAAGTACAATTTATTCATAAGGGGGAAAATTACCAAAACCTTTTATTACACAAGGAATCCATATACAATGGATTAAATGTCTTATTAAATGTTTTATGTTATTAGAAGATTCATTCAATCAGACGACAAATATTGAGTTCCTACTCTTTATAGACATTTAGAATGTGGAAAGGAACATAAGCAAAGTCTTTAAACATCTTTCCACCACGAAGGAAGATTAAAATGTAATAATTATAAAAAGAAGACAATTACAAGGTTCATGATTTCTATGAGACAAGCAAAGTACCAGGTACAGAGTCATTAAAATGAGATCTAAGTGAAATGAGGTGTGTCAAAGCAGGCTTTCCAAAGAGATCATAGCTGTGTTGAACACTGAAATTCAAGTAAAAGGAAAACTAAGAAAAATATTCTAGGCATGCTATCTTAAACCCAAATGATCTCTAAAGAGACAGGGCTGGTAAAAAAAAATTAGTAGAGCAGGACAGATATAACAAAGTAGAAGGATTGGGACCTTGGTAAACTGGGTAATAGATTCCTTAAACAGCTCCAGCTGGTTGTTGCCCTGTGGGATTGCAGGCTCATTGTTATCATATATTCTAATATTTTCAAGAGAAGTGAGGTATTCAGATTTTTGTGTGAATTTTCCAGGTTTTAAAATGTTATAACTAATCTAACATTTTAATCAACAATTTAAAAAGAGCCAAACAACACAAGCCTTTTGAACAAATTAGGCCCATGAGTCACCTTTTAAAATTTCTTCTAAACTCAGGAGGTATAATAAATGAAGGGAGGTATGAAACAATTTAGGCTAGAGGGTCCATAATTATCTATAAGGCTATTATGTGATAATGAAGATTCATGATGATCCAAAATCTCTCTCCAACTTCAAGAAACAAAAAAGTATTTAAATAAGGAAAAAAGTATGTGAGAAAATATATTTGGCTTAGAGAACTAAAAAAAAAAAAAATAAAAAGAAGTATGAAATTTGGATGAGCTTCTATGTGAAGAAGTTGAACATTGCAGTATTCTACACAGCAAAGAAAAATTGAACTGTGTAGGATACAAACATATATTCCTCTAGGTTATGTATAGAGGCCTTTTATTACATCTGAGAAATAAAGAATAGGACAACCTTTGTAAAATGAGTCCTTACACAGGGTTTCAATTATGCAAAAGTATATAAAATAAAGTGGCACATCAAAGGAGGACATCCCATAGATATATTAAAGAGAAGAATGTGGCTTCAGTGCAGATGTATAGCTTTTAAACATTTATATTTTTATTACTAATGATATGGCAATCATCAGTCAATGAACTGTGGGCTACGTGATCAAAAAGCAATTTACTGTTGACTTTCCAAAGCCCAGATAATGTCACAAACCTGAATTTGACAGTTTCAACTACCTCTTGTATGGAGAACATTTCCGAATGTGCCATTCTGGTAAGTCTGCATACTTAAAAAAGCTAACAGAGACTCTAGGTTCATTCTGAGATTCTTACTCATCAAACTTGTCTCCAAATTAGAAATTCACTGCTATCAACTCACTATTGTTACTGAAGACTTGTCTATGGATGCTGCAAGTTTTGTACTTGGTTTTCCTTGTTGAACAAAAAGTTACAGGGAAGGAATTCTTTGAAAAGACCAAGACTTTTTGTATAAAGCCCTTTTTTACTAATGCCAAAGTCACTCATTTTATTTTAGGCATCTGTTAATATCTAGATGCCCCCAACACCAAATACATACACACACAGAAGAAAGGAATTTTTACTTTGTCTCTATTGTCATGCCCATCTGAAATAATCAGCTAATAAATTGGAGAAGGGGTAGAAAAGATGGGGGAGAGATAAACACTTTATTTATTCAATTTGAGAATGAAATGAAATGAGTAAGGATGTATACTAATCAGATTAGATAGGGGAATGAATGTATTTTCCCCTTCTGCATTTGAAAATTTAGGGATTCTTTTTGCTCTTAAAAAAGACAAGAGTAAAAATAGTCGTGGTGATAGATAGTACAGGGTTTGTAACCCTGCTTTGTTTTATGTAAAATATTCTTCGTTCATATTTTATATGAAGTAATGTTTGAACTCTAAGCAGGTGGGTTACACATAAGTGGGGGGAAATACCAGAGGAGAAATTTTAAACATGTCTGTTTCTGAAGTTCAAATTATGTCCAAGGTATTCAGTAAGTATTTACCGAGCGCTTTCTAGGTAACAAAAAGACACAGATACAGAAAGACAGAAAAGTAGATAGAAAATTGCACTGTAGTGTGATAAAAGCAAAGAAGGAGATACACATGAGGTACTATAAAACACATGGGAAGATTTTAGTTTTGGGGTTTCAAATTTTCAGATTTCAGAGAAAGTGTTTTAAAGACAGCATGGTTTGAAGTTATTACATAACAACTGAAGGTATATAAGGCACAGAATAAGGGTGGAATCATTCTAAGCCACAAGAGTTCATCCTCTGGGAAGAACTGCAAACATTTGCTTCTTGCTGTGTGGAATAGCCTCAAGTGTTTCAGATGTAGACTCTTGTCCTTTAAAATGCTTTTACCTATGAAATGATCACAGGGAAAGCTTTGGGGAAAACAAGAAAGAAAATCACCAAGAAGTAATAGTGGGAGAGAGAGATTTTAAATACTAGTTTATCAAAAAAAAAAAAAAGACAGAGAAAGAAAGCATAGGCAATATGCTTTGCAAATGTGTACTGAGGAAATTATTCCTGATATTCCCATAACACAGAGGAGTAAAAATTGATCATTTTCCTTTATTTTTGAAATCATTTGATCATGCCTAGGCTTAGCAGCCTGTCAAGGAAAGACAGACTAAATCACGTTCAAGAAAAACCTTCCTCATATCCAAGGTATGTATAAATCTTCATCATGCCCAAATTTAGGAGACCACCACTAATGTAATGTTAAGTTCTTCAACATATCATGTACAGCAGTAATAATTTCTAGCCTTACTTGAGCTACGTTCCTTAGGTGTGCTTGACCTAAGTGTGCATACTACAGGGATAGTAATTGAGGCACAAGAAGCAAGTGAGCTCAGCTTCAGATTGTTACTTGCTGTATTTTGCCTGTTGTTTGTTTTACTTTTTATGATGTTGTTAGTATGAGGAAGGAGCTCCTTCATTGAGTCATCCAGGAGAACAAGAAGAATCTGTCATTCTGTTCTTAGCGGAAATATTTGCCTGTTTCATCAGACTTCAGTTAAATTCTTGGCATGATTAATCTTGTGATGTCAAAAGTGTAGATTTTTATTGATTCTTCTAGATATCTCTCTTCACATCCTATTGGTGAAGAGACTATTTGCTAAATCCTCTAAATTAATATATTCTATGTCTACTACTAAAACTGGAAAATATTTCCAGGCATGCATATAGTATTCCATTATCATATATTACAGATCCTGTAGCCAAATGCATTTATATACCTATTGTCCATCTAATAAATTACCCTTGCCCAGTATAATGGACTTCCTTTCTGGTAACTTCTGTTCATCACTACCCCATCTGCTGCATGAATCTTCTAAATTTCTTATCTCCCAATGAAAAGTAACACACGCTACGTTTATCTTCTTTCTTCTTTTCTGATTTTTGCTTCGCATCACACACTGCCATGAGTAGGGCTCACCTACTTGGCAACATGTGTTTTATGCCAGGATGCAAGCCATGCATCAGCCCCCATCACTTGGGAAGAATCCCAATAATTAACCCTTTTCTATTTTTAGGAAATAATGTAAATCAGAGATTATGGTATTTTCTCTCCAATTCAAATGACCAATTTTCATCTTCTTTCAAGTTGGGAAAAAAATGTTTAATCCCTGTCGATGGATTAGAAAATAGAATTACATTCTTGGAGAAGGGGAAATTTGGCATCTAAGGCAATCTCAAATATTAAGAAATAAAATGATGGCTTCTGCTCATTAGACTGGAAGAACGGAGTAGAAAGATATTCTTCTCTCATACGCTGCTACAGCTTTAAGAAAAGTCGATGCATATTTTTGCATTTTTAGAAAATCATTCACCCTGTTAAATTTGTTATGCACTTAAGGCAAAAAGTACATTTGGCACTTATGGATATTTGCATTGATATCCGGTAGGGAATGATATTACATTCTACATATACTAGATTTAAGTTAGAACCCCACTTTTGCTCTAGTCACCTGTATACCAAAAATATATTAAAAGGAAGAAACTCATAGAGGCAAAAAAGCTATTTAGTGATTCCATAAGTGCACTTCTGGGGAGAAAGTAAATGTTTATAGCTAAATGAAAATAATGAAAAGTAGGCAGTCTTAAGATATTTAATGGATGCAAACTCCAGCATCACAAAGAATGATTTAAAGTGCTTCAGAATAGGGTAGAAATTTCAATAATACAGATAATTTTAGTTTAAGGAGGGAAGTTTCCTGCTGTTTCTTTTTCCAGCAGCTTGTGCTTGAAACCTACATGATTTTCAAAAACCATTCAAATTACATATTTTCTGCATAAATTTTTCTATTAGTGTTTAATCTTTTTGTCAACTCTGGCTACTAAGCTCACCTGCTAGTCATCCTTATGAAAACACATTTCCCAGAGTGCTCTGCTTATCCATAATGAATCTTCATTTTATATGGAATGCATGAATTAATCAACAAATGTGTGATTCCCATCCCCTCTCAGAAGAACAGCTTTAAAGGTTTGCATATGATCTATATCCATGAAAGCCCTCTTCTGTCTCATGGACTAATTTTGTCCATATGATTTTTAAAAAGTTTTATCATATGCCTGTTTTCATCATTATCTGAAACAGAATCTGGATTCACAAATATTTGTTGAATAAATAAGTGAATTAAAATAAAAATGCAATATTTCAGCGGTGAAAATTAATAATTTACTTTTATATAATAATTTAAGAAAATACAGATTGAGTGACATATTAATTTAAGAGTGTACTCAAATCCTGCATCATTAAAAGCACAAGAGTCATTTTCCTGCATTTCTAATGCATAGTTTTCCAGTATCTGCTTGATTATTTCTGGTGATAAGTACCTTACAAAGGCACAAGGCAGTCCATTCTGTTGTTGAGATTGTTAAAATGTTTCTTCCTTAGAGTTAGCTTAAAGTTATTTAATTCTTTCTTGCACAGTGACACACACACTAAGTCTTCTTCCTCTTGATAATATTGCAAATATTTGGAAAACCGTATCATGAGTTTTCCCATTATTCTTTCCAACAAGCTAAGTACCCCCAATGTGTAACTGATCAGTATTATTATATTAGAAGATCAAAATTTCTTAAATATTATTGTCTTACATGTAACTAAATAACCTTAGAGAAGGCAAACTGTGGTATGTCAAAGTTTATACAGCTATGTAGTAAAAGATTTGAGACTAGAATCCAAGTTGTGGAGTAAATGATTGGCCAATTATCCAACAGTTTATGCCACAGGCATCTTCAGATCTTAGACATGTACTCTGCTTATAATAACATTGTAGAACAAGGAGCAACCTGGTCATACTTGCATGCATGCAATACAATAATAAAATAAATTGAACACTGGTGTTAGATTGCATGATTGTTTCAAATTATTTGCTGATCATCCCTGTGATATCTAGCTTGTCCAAATGACTTGCTTTAGTCAGCATTATGGGTTCAAAACATATATATGCCACATCCAAGCGAACAGTGTCATAGTTATAATATGGCTCCATCTTTGCTTTATTTCTTCTGCCACAAGAATGGCATGTTCCAGGTAAACACTGCTCCTTTTCACCTTCCAAATGAGGATGACAGAGCAGAGTAGTAGTCAACACCTGTCAGTAAGTAACACGAATGAATAATAAATCTTTGTTGCCATAAGCCCCTGAGATTTGAGGGGATTTTTGTTATCCCAGCTGTGGTAGGTTGAATTATGTACTCCCGAAACACATGTTCTTACTCTCTATTCCTGTGGGTATGAACCAGTTGTAAATAGGGCCTCTTGAAGATACTATTTTAGTTAAGGAGTGGCCCAACTGAATGACAATGGGCCTTAATTCAGTTACTGGGATCTTTAATAAGTAGAAGAAATTCAGACAGAGAGAAAGTCATGGGGAGAAGTTGGAAGTTAGAAGTCAAGGGGACTGGAAGAGAAAGGAAGTAACAATCGCCATGTGACTGAAAAGCCAAGGAACATTAAGGATTGCCAGCCAGCCAGAGGGCTGCCTACCCTAGGAGAAGGCAAGCCTTCTAGCCTCAGAAAACGTGAGTCAAACAATTTCTGCTGTTTAAGCCAAAACCCATTGTGTGATATCTGCCATAACAGCCAGGAAACCAAGACACCAACAAAGCCTGGCAAAGCTGACTATTCTATGATAGGCTTAATATATGCTCTCTGTGATCTAATGCAATCTTCAGCACAGACCTATGAATGAGGTCCAGTTATTCTCATTTCTCAAACAAGGTTTAAGGCATTCCCTAAAGCCCTGCAGTGGAAAATTAAGCAGCAAAGTTAGAATGTCCAAAAGGAGGTTCACTGTTCAGATGTGTTCTCTTCGAAGAAGTTCTGTGGAAAATGAGCAAATTTGATCTTGTTTCTCTGTATTTACAAAAGAAATCTCAGATTAAATTAGAAATTTTTAGTAATCAGCTGGCTCAGATTGGAGTAAAATATAACTTTTCTGATTTTTTAACATAATTTTTTTCAAGCCATTACATCATAGTAGAATAATTAAAGCATTAGAAATCTTATAAAAATTAGCTTGCATCACTCTCTGTTAATCTACCACATTAGATTAGATCTTCCTAAAATATTTCATTATCAATTTTGAATTTTGCTCTGAAAGCTATTTCTTTCATTCTATTTTTCAGCTAGAAGATGTGCAGATAAAAATTTAGTAGAAAACCAGTGTTATATTTGCCCCTGTATCAATCAACAAAAGTGAAGTTGCATGCAACACACCTTCCAGGAAAAGCATACATTTCTACAATTGTTCATACCTTTGGATTACCCAAATATGCTATTGCAAAGGCCTATCACTGTAGAGTGAATTAAACTTTTAACACTTTTGAATGTAAATCCATTTTACATGCAACCCTTTGAAAGACTTCTTAGATATGTGCAATGTTCCAAAGTTTCTGTATGTAGTCTTTTTAATTAGAGAAGTTGTAAATTTACAGAAAAATCCAACAGAAACTATAGAGTTCCCATGTATTCTCAAATAGTATTAACACCTTGTGTTAGTGTGGTAATTTTGTTTCAATTGATGAAAAACTATTATTATAATTGTACTATCAACTATAGTCCATGTTTTACATTTGGGTTCCTTGTGTGTGTTTTACAGTCCTATAGATTTTCAAAAGTTTTTACTCTAGTACCATATATACAACCTAAAATTTCCCCTTTTAGCCACATTCAAATATATTTTTCAGTGCTCCTAATTATGTTCAAAATGTTATGCTACCATCACCACCAACCATTTCCAAAACATTTCCATAGAAATGCGCAATATTCCAAAGTTTCCAAATATGCTCTTAAATGCTCTTAGTGAGAGAAAGATGATATAAGTGCTTCAGAGAGCTGATCATTGCTGTTTAATAAATGTTTTTCTCATTGCCTAATTTAATGCTGCTGTGAACAGCATGTGGCTCTCACCCCCTCAATTTTCTTCATTACTTTTGATAGTTGAATATATAACTATTACAAAAGATGGGGGTGCACGTTCTCTGTTTTCTGTGATTTGCAATTCTCCCACCTACGTTCTACCCCAGAGAGATGTGATTATAGAGTTGTCTTATTGAGACAGTCAATTTAGGGATGATGGAATTCAGAGAATAATTATAAGTAGGACTCATTAGACAGAATTAAGGCAGGGTATATATTAAGTAACACAATAAATCTCATCCCTTGCCTAGCATCTGGCTTTCTAGACTATTTATATGCATCTGGAAATGGCAGATTGGTTCCTTCAAATGCTTAGACTTTCTAGTGATGGTTCCAACTAAGATCACTCAAAAGCAAACTGAGAAACCCTCTTTAGATGAGGAAGCTTGTCAAAGACAAAGATAGGTTGTGTCCCTCTTGTTAATGCCTATACCCATCTGACCAGATGGGAATCTCTATTGCTTGTCTTGACACATACATACTCATACACACACACACACACACACACACACACACACTCACGCACAGTACTGTGTTAAACCAAAGCACAATGAAACTCACTACACTGAGTGGATCTCAATTTCAGTTGTTGCATAGTATCAATTAGGAAGTTAAGAGCTAAATTCATTCAAATAATGAGATTGAAATAGTGCACAGAGAGGCAGGCTAAGATGGTAGACAGACTTAGTTTTTAAGGTTACAAATAAAAGAATTTACTACTACATTCCCCATGTATTAGAGAACTGTCTAATAAGCTTATTCTATCTAAATGGGAACAATCATTTTATGATAATAATGGACAAATATTTTTCTTCATCCAAAAACTTATTGAAACTGCATATGTTGGCTTTTATAAACAGAAATTCTCTTTTTATTTAATAATTTGGAAAATTTCCTTTATAAAAACTATATAAACCTCCTGACTTTTCTTATCATTTATAAATACACATATAATTTAACTATAGTAGCATTTCTGTTATAATGTTTATACATATTGGTGCAAAAACAGGTAAACATTTGCTATTATGTAATGATACTCATTGTACCATTTCAGACAAAACTGTAAATTAAAGGGTCCAGGTCAAAAATGTAAAGAAAGTCATGGTATGGAAACCTAGGATTAACATACCATGTATTCTGTCCACATCCTGCATTAATAGAAGTAATATTTTTTCAAAAAAATAATTTGCTACAGTTAAAGACTAATGAATGCTTAACAGAGAAGACTCTGACAAAAGTTGGCAAAAAGGTAAAAATCTGTATTAACTGAACTTTTATCACTGTTTTAAAATATTATCATCAATGAAGATGTTAGAGGTAAAATTTCACTGTGCATCCTCTAGTTAGTGTGCTATTTTATCCTTTGTTAACTATACTTGAATTATGATTTTCATAACCCATCTGGTAGATTTATAATTGTAATTTATTGGCTTATGGACTTCCTTCACTGAAGCCACTTGACCTTATCTTTACTGAGACCTGTATTAGTCAGCCACAGGGGTGCCTTTTGAAATATACCAAAAATTGGTCGGTCTTTATAAAGGGTATTTATTTGGGGTAGAAGCTTACAGTTACCAGGCCACAAAGCATAAATTTCTTCCCTCACCAAAGTCCACGTGTTGGAGCAAGACAGCTGCCGACGTCTCCAGTGTTCAGGCTTCTGGGTTCCTCTGTTCCCG
>PVKH010010347.1:0-18310 GCA_004027955.1 Chaetophractus vellerosus | reverse complement strand
GTGTGTGTGTATGACAGAGAGAGAGAGAGGGCTCAAGAGAAAGGGGGGAAGTGGGGTTTGTTGTTCTATTTTTGTTTTTGTTCTTAAAAATAAAGGGTTGCTGCTCTCATTTTCCCATCATTAAAAAATATCCAGATTTCTCTTCCTAGTGCTTTTTCCTTTAATAGTGAATAGCAAAGACTATCACGTTCCTATATTACCTTGAAGGAAATACACTCACCAATTAATTGTATCTTAGAAATGTAGTTCCAATTTGTTATGGAATCCTATGCACATTAATCATCTAAAAAGCCATTAACAGAATTATTTTATTGCCAATGATAAATATCAACCAACTTCTGAAATTTTGATGGTAAGAAGAGATACATTAATCAGACACTAGTCATTTTTGGTAATCTGTGATAAAAATACCACAATTTCTACAATAACAAGTAAATTTATTGAAAGAAAGAGCATATTAAGTCAAAAGTGAATTTTGTTCAAAGAATTAAGACTACATTTAATCATATATAGCATTCCCCAGTGAGATGATAATGATAAATATCACATTAACTTACAATTACTCCCATATATTTTCCAATATGGTTTGAATATATTATTACTTTTGTTATTGCTTTTATTGCCATTATCATTATTTTTATTTACCTAAGCATCTTTGTAGACTATTTTCGCTATTCACAATCCATTAACATTTAGCCAACAAGGGCTGAAAGTATCAAATTCTGTCCACTGATCCATGACCAACATACAAAATAACATACACAGGTATAAAACATTCCCATAGAGGTACTAGATTTGAATTAACACCCCTCTCCTCCATCACAAATTTTATAATGACAGTAATTCATAGTGACAGCTATTAATTTATATTGCATCCACAATAGACACAATATAAATTTGGAATATGTGTATTTGTGTGTGTATAATAACATCAATCTCTTTTTCTCCCATTCAAGAAATCATTGCCAGAATGAAAAAAATATATAGAATAACCATGCCTATATTCTAACTTATTTAAAATAAAAAATTTCAAATACTTTGTTGCTTAACTATCACTGGCTACAAATTTCGTGGACACATGTGATCAGGACATACTGGTATGTCTCATGAGTCTGGGAACTGCTAAACCAGGGTTTCATCATTTCAAACTTGGCAGAAGTTAGGAAATCAATGGGAATGATGACCAAAATGGTAACACAGTGGTAAGAGTCTGGCCATATTAAAAATAGTCCTTATAGCGGGCAACCTAATAACCCCCCCAAAGTCATCCATGCCCTAAACCCTAGAACATGTTACTTTACATGGCAAAAGGGGCTTTGCAGATATGGTAAAGTTAAGGATTTTGAGATGGGAGATAACCCTGACCCAATATAATCACAAGGGAGAAAAGTGGGAAAAGTCAGAGTTAGAGAATATATGAGGATGAATGCAGGGATTGGACTGATAAATTGCTAGCTGAGGGCCAGAAGCCAAGGAATGCAGGCAACTTCTAGAAGATGGAACCAACAAGAAAATGGATTCTTCTCTAGAGACTCTAGAAGGAATGCAATCTTATTAACATCTTGATTTTATACCAGTAAAACTCATTTTGGATTTCTGACCTTCAGAACTCTAAGAAGATAAATTTGTGTTTTGTTAAGCCATTACATTTGTGGTAATTTGTTACAGCAGCAATACCAAACTCATACAGTCTTTAAACCAGTAAAGGCATATTAGTACACACTGAATATATCACACGAAGCATCTGATTCACTGCCTAAAAAGCACTTAGTTGACAGTGACTCAATTCAGGAACTGCCTTTGTTTGCCAGAGCTGCTATGACAAATACTACCCAATGTGTCTGCTTAAATAACAAGCATTTATTGTCTCATGCTTTTGAAAGCTGGAAGTACAAAATCAAGATGCTGGAAAGGCCATGCTTTCTCCTGGAGTCTAGCATTCTAGTAATGACAGTCCTCCATCATAAGTAAATGTCCTTGGTCTCTCCCTGTGGCTTTCTCTGGACTTTGGCTTCTCTCTGCTTCCTCTAACTTTCTGGCTTTCCCTCACTTTGTCCGATTTTATTATCTTTATATGGCCTCCAGTCATACACATTAAAGCCTACCCTGATTCACTTTGGTCATGCTCTAAGCAACAAGAGCATCTTCAAAAGGTCCACATCCACAAGAATGCTGATTAAGATTTGAATAAGGCTTTTGTGGGGACATGAGTCAATCTCCAACAGGTGCTAATGTAGGAAGATGTCAGCCAAGAAAAAAGCAAGATAAAAAAGTCTTGGGATAGATAGTATATGACCATTTGCCTTGTATACATATTTATACATTTACTTAAATGGACATTTAATTGACACGTCTTTTTACCAAATCCAAACTGTCAATTTGTTATAGTCCTCCTGTTTTCCCCTCACTGCTATATAAAAGGACTCTTGATGAATGAGAATATGTTAATATTTAGGCAGTTTAGAAGAGAAAGAGGATAAAAAATGTAAATAATTGATATTATGTCCTTTAACAACAAAGCTAACTGCAGCCTTCAGTTAGCATATTAACATATTAAAATTTATTTCATTTTAACTTAATTATATCTATTTCCATAGTGATTACCACTTCTACAGAAAAATGTATTTAATGAAACTGACTACTTCCCATTTTTCTGATATAGATCTCCAAGTTCCATTCTTCCATTTTATAAAGTAAGGATTATCCTGCTTTAGTTCTAAATTATGAATTCTTCATTTTATAATTATTTGGGTGAGTCTTAAAGCAATAGTGCAGAAAGTTTTTCCAAATAACATTGTTTATAAAATAATTGCATTTTAATCATGTTGTATTTCTATCCAGAAATTCTTAAATCAAGAGACATATTTTAAAGAGAAAATGTTGTTAGACATGATATAATATACTAGCTGTACATCATTCATATAACAGCATATTTCTTAATACACAAACTTGACTTTTATATAATAGGGGAAACAAGGAGGGGAAATTGTGGATTGCTACCTTGTCCTCATATTTTTAAGGCCCACCAATGGAGAAGCAGATAATGATTCTTTATACAACATCCTGGATACTCAAGAAGACATTATAGGACACTTAGAAATGCTGAGGAATGTTGCTAGACTGAAGCCTGTTTCTCAGCAGACCAGCTGAAAGCTAGACGTAGCTGCATATTTATAATTATTTAGTAATACACACTATACTTAAAATATGAGTAAAATGTGAAGCATGGTAGTCACCAGTCAATGTCTACATTATGCTAAGCAAAAGACAGGCCCATTTGCTAATAAAACTAACAGCTTTTAGTAAATTAGGTTTGTCTGTCAACAAATATCAATGAGTGATTACTATTATCCTAAGTACTCTAATGTGCACTAGAGAGTCAAGAATGGAGACTGTTTTAAATAAAGGAGAAGAAAACACAAGCCAGCCTTTTTATCTCAGTTTAATTTGTGAAAAGGACATGAAAATAAATGTATCAAAAATTGTGAGAGCTACAACAAAGACTTGATATATTAATAAACCACTAATTTTCTATAATGATGCTGGAGAGAATTCCAAAGTAAGTTGGTATTTCATCTGGTTTTACAAAAGAAAAGTGCTAAAAGGATTTCTAGCTATATAAACCACTTGATTAGACTATTTGATATTAAAGAGAATTAAGTGACTTAAAATATTCCCCAATGCAATTGACTGAATTCATATAAATATGGCCCATTCCTGTGTAAGGGACTCCTTATCTTCAGCCATTACCTTCCATTATCAAATATTTTGATGCAATACAAATAGCAAATTATATAGCAATCAGCATCCTGTGTATTAAAATAAAGTCACTCTTTTTAGTACTTCCTTAGTTCATAAATTTTAACATGGTATCTCCAATAGTTTTATTTTTAATAACCTAACTATAATAAATAAATAAGTTAAAGCAATACGAGAAAACAAATGTTTAAGAAATTTCACCAACTTTACCAAAAATTAACTGCAGCATTTGAAGTAATGTCCTGATATTTTCCAACTATTTAAGTACAGATGAACTTCAACCATGCATTAAAATACTTTACTTCAGACTTAAGCGTGCATTCCTTTCATTTCTGTCTAGTTGCTACAGGGCACAGCTATTCATATCTACAAAGCCTATTGGAGTTATATGTGAGGGAATAATGGGTTGAAATTAGGGTTGCATCACAAGAGAAAGCATGAAACAATAGGATAGAACAAGAGAAGGATTGTCTGAAGCACCTCGTTCATACATTGCATGGATTGTGTGTCCAGTTCTTTTTCAGATTTTCATCAGTGGCAGTTACCATCATTCTTTTTGTTGTAGAAAATAAATGGATAGGGGTGGAGAAAGATGTCATGAGTAGGGCAGAAAGTTATGTGTGGAATGAAGGGGGAGGATGATGGGAGGGAATAATTTGCTAAGGTTCTTTAAATCATGCAGGCTTAATGACTTTGCACATTTTATTCACACATATACTTTCCAACCTCGAGAGGGAATTAAATACTTGTGATAATGTCACAGTGTTCAGAAAAGATTTAAGTATATCTTTCAAGCTCAAAATTTTAAAACATGTAAAAATAAAATTTAACAGTCTTTTGAAAAACTGTCGAGGAAAAGGGAAAAATCTTATTTGTGTTTATAATTTTGATTGATTTCACAATTATGAATGTTTTCAAAACCACTTCAGACATCTAAATGTGTAAGTGAATATAACTAAGAAACCAAGAATAAATTCCGTTCCCTGGCCAGGATTTAAGTCTGTAAGTTTACCAATATATTAGAATGTCTTTGTAGGAATGCATGAGAGGATGGTACTGGGAAATGAGCATTTAATTGGAGACACCAGTTAGAATCTGTAATCGTCTTTAAAAAAAACTCAGATTCAATATGGGAATCCCCTCTATATTTATGTGACATTTGTATAATCTAAGTATCTTTAAAAAAATAGAAAATTAAAAAAAAATTTTTTTAAGTATAGTATAGCTATACAATGGAAATCTACTTGTCTCTTTAGGACTAGACTACTGATCCACGCAACAACATAAATGAATCTCAAATGCATAATGCTAAGAGAAAGAAGACAGACTCAATAGACTGGGGATTGTATGTATTCATATAAATAAAAAGGGAAAACATTAGAGACAGAAAGTAAATTCTTGGTTACCAGGGGTTGAATGTGGGGGATTGATTGACTACAAAAGGACACAGGAATTTTGGCAGGTGATGGTACTGTTCCACATTCTGATGTGGTGATTGTTTTGTGACTCTCTGCATTTGCCAAAGTTCATAGAACTATACCCTAAAAAAGAATATATTTTACTATAATACTATATACCTCAATGATTAAAAAAAAAAGATCCAGGTAAAACAAATTTTGAGAAATTTTGTAATTGTGAATTTTCTGACCAATTTCTCATTTATGAATTTATTTCATAATGGAAACAGTGCAGTATAAACCTCATTTATTTTTGAAATGAACTGATCATTCAAAAGTGAAAAAAACTCAGACTCACATTGTTACATATAATTTTTAAAATGTGTACATTTACCAATACATATGAAAATAGAGCTTAAAATCAATATTTGAAATTGCATTTTAGGATATAAACTTACTCTAAGTTTATAATCATTTGACCAGTAATTCCTCTCTGCAGGCTAAAGCAGGCCTATATAGTAGAAATATTAGAAGAGAGATAAAAAATTTTTAATTGTTTATAAAATCTAAATATTTCAGAGTTTTTTTTTAAAAATAGAAAACTATTTACGTATATTTATTGCATTGATAGTGACAAATATTTGATATTAGCTTAATTTCTATTATTTTTGTGAGATTTGTGATAAGTAATTTGTCACCTATTTGTACAGCAACCTGGGTAAGTTTTTTTTGATGTTTCCATACGATTATTTTATCAAGGCTTTTTATTGTTATTTTAAAACCTAAAAATTATTTTACTTAGTTGCTGAAAGAAATAAAGGAATAAAAACATAAAAGGACTAATGAACTTTACTCATATTTTAGGATATTCAAACCTAATTTTATCAATTCATCAGCCATCTTTCATTTTTGACACTGAGAAAGTGTCTTTTGTCCAGAATCACTCAATGGATAAACTGCAAAGCTTCTATATATTAACAGATACAATACTGCATTACTTAACTTGTATAACTTACTGCGATGGGCACTAGAAAGTTGACAATTTGTACTCTTTTTCACTAAGAAGACAGACTAATTTAAGACGATTTCCCTTTCACACAACCCAAAAAATGCTGTCAGATTGAAAGACCCAATGAGTGCTTAGCGTGAAAATGTCAATTTGAAAAGCTATTATCTGTAGTCCCCCCCCAATATATTTCAGTGAAGAAATATTTATGAGTAACCCACAGTGTTAGAATCTATACATGGATATGAAAACCTTTATTTGTGATCTCTTGTAAGAAGATGAAAATTGTTTCTGCAATTATGTTATATGTTTCTAAAATAGCTTAATGATCACCAAGAGTCCGTGAGAGCTATTCATTATTCAAAATGTTTCACTTCTGGTAGATATAACCGCAATCTCTGTTCACTTTTATATCCTCCAGCACTAGCTGATGGACAAAACTGGTGAATAGTCACAATGTAACAGGTATTGTGTAACTGCACACTAAATAGCTCTGTAAGCTTAGTAGGTAATATTTCACTCTCTAGGTTATTTCCAAATCAATAAAGTGAAGCAATTAGACAATTTTTGTTAAAAATCTGTTCTTATTCCATAATTCTCTGAAATTTTTTGAGATAGAAAACATAAGGAAAATGACCAATCTCTCAGAATTCATTTTAGGCAGAAAAATAGATGATACACATTCTAAAACGGAATGGAAAAGTCAATATTAAGACACTAAGAAATAGAAGGCATTTAGCATGGTGAATTTGATCCAAGTCAAACAGGGGATGAAAAATTCTTGATTCTCCCTCATTTGGTTGCTAAATCATGTCTTTAATAAACCTTGATGCTGTCTTTGACACTGAAGAACTCACTACCCTTTTCTATTCATAAAAATATAAGGACCTTTGTTTACATGATATTATTTTCTTGTTCTCCCACTCTGATCACCTTCAAGGGGTTCCACTTCAATGCTTTTTGTATATCCCAGGATGGGTTGCTTCACTCACTCATTATATTTTTCCTAATTGTCTCTTATGTGATCTCATGCATTCTTGTCTTTAATTATCACTCATATCCTGGTGATTCCCAAATCTCTATCTCAGGATCTGATCTTTCCCCTAAACTGCAGACTCCTATGCCTAGCTACTTAACGACGTGGATATCCCCAGGCCTCCCAAACTCAGCATAATAAATTTAACATAATATCCTTCCTTCTAATCCTACTGGTACTCCCATATTCCCCAATAGAAGGCAACAGTCTGCAGCAATAAGCCACATAACTTTCTACAATAAGGAAAATATTCTATATCTGCATTTTCCAGTATCATAGACACTAGCCACATATGGCTAATTGAGCATGTGAAATGTGGCTAGTACAACTGAGGAACTGAATATTTACTTTTGACATTCTAAATCCCTTCACCTTAAAATAAAATGTTTTGGTGCATACTAGATTCCTGCTGATCTTCATTACCAAAGGTGGGAGAGAAGGAAAAAAATTATAGAGAAAATGTAAGTCATAGTAAAATATAAAATTCTAAACCTTAAATGCAACCTCAGTTTTTTCATTCTATTGGATAGAAAAGTTAACGAAAAAATGCACATTTTGGAAATCCTCGTTACATAGTGTTAGAGTATACCAGTTTATGTTTTACCCTGCAAGAATAAGACAAATATGAAACTATACAACATTAAAAACAGAACACATTATTTATGTGACATATTAAGCATCACTATGTTCAAGGTACATGCTAAGAGCTGTGTATCATGCAGGAAACTAATGACATAATCCCTGCCCTCAGACATCTTTAATATGGTGACTTTTCTCCCAAATCACCTCTCTTTTGTTTCAAAATTTCAGATTTCTTTTACCCTTGAAGGAGATTTGATAAAAGAGAATAAGGGAAAAGCAAGCACAAATATTTTTCTCCTAGGAAAACAGAGTTTTATAAAGTAAACAGTTGTACATACCTTCTTTGGAGCAGGATTTTGTATTAAACCTAAAATTTTATAGCAAGCTTTCACAAGAAAAGAAATGTAAGTTCAAGCAATAAATTAGAAAGAATTATTTGAACTACCTGAGAAGAAACTGATTGGTGTTAAGAATGACAATAAAATATCATTAAGAACAACCTGTATATATCTATGTTTAGCTTGAAAATCACTGTAACAAAACTATAGTACAAGTATCAGAAAATATGGCATGTCTTAAGTATAAAATATTTTTGGAGCACAAAAACTGATGGGATAAATGGGGTATGAGATTACATGACAGGAAGAAGAAAGAAATCTGTAAGGGCTGATTAATTATTACAAAATTATACTAACTGATTGTTCTTAAGTATAAAAAGACTGAGTCTGCTGTTTATAAATACCACGATGCTTCTTTCATTAGTTTTCCTCTTCTCTTAAAAAAAAAAAAAATACTGGGTTGATTAATTGTGAAGGTTAAGAAACGAATATCCTGCTAGGAGTTTTTAAATGTAGAAGTAGCTCAAAATTAAAATAACATAAAAGTATTTTGTCATTTACACTTAAGGAATAAAATTTCCATGGAGCTTTTAGGGTAAGAAATATTTTTTTTCAATGTAAGTCAAAACATATGAAAACAGATCTAAACCCATTCACAAAATTAAAAAGATAATCATTGGCAGCATGTGCTACAATATATTATTAAAAAGTAACTGTAAATTGTACTTTACCTATTAAGCAGAAAAAAAATGGACTATAATGATCTTTTTCTCATGAAGCTAAATATTGCTATCTTACATATTTTAATGCATATATCTTAAGATTTTACTATGGCCTTGCCACAAAGTCTCCATAGTAAATCCACCACAGTATTTACTCTCATAGATACTCCAAAGAAAATTTCAAAGACATGCATAATAATCTTCATTATGTCAACTTAAAATAGTAAAGGTACCTCAATATATCCTAGGAACTTTCTTATTAATTAGAGAAATGGTGGGTTTACAGGTCATACATAAAATACAGGATTATTAAGACCTTGCATTGGTGTGGTACATTTGTTACAACTGAGGAAAGTACATTTTAAAAATTGTACTATTAACTATAGTCCATGGATTAATTTAGGGTTCATAGTGTTGTGAAGTTCCATAGAATTTTTTAACTTTTATTCTAGTAACATATATACATCCTAACATTTCCCCTTTTAACCACATTCAAATACAAAACTCAGTGCTGTTAGTTACATTTACAATGTTGTACTATCACCACCATCCATTACCAAAACTTTTCCATCATCCCAAATAGAAACTTTGTAACTTTTAAACCTTAATTCCTGATACCCTGCCCCTATTCTCGGCCCTGGTAACCTATATTCTAGATTCTGACTCTGTAAGTTTGCTTATTCTAGTTATTTCATATCAGTGTGGCCATACAGTATTTATCCACACTTATCTTATTTCACTCAATATGTCTGCAAGGTTCATCCATTTTTTGCAGTATCAAAACTTCAATCCTTTTTATGGTTGAGTACTATTCCTTTATGTGTATATACCATATTTTATTTATCCAACTTAAGTTAAGTCATTCTATACTTAACTTTCTAAGGAACTGCCAAGTTGCTTTCCACAGAGGCTGCACTACTTTACATTCCCACCAGTAAACGAGTGTTCCTATTTCCCCACATTGTCTCTAAAACTTGAAATTTTCCATTGTTTTTTAATAGTTTCCATTCTAGTATGAGTGAAATGATATCTCATTGTGGTTTTCATTTACAATTCCCTAATGGCTAATGATGTTCACCATCTTTTCATGTGCTTTCTGGCCATTCATATATCTTCGTTGGAGAGATGTCTATTCAAATCTCTTGCTCATTTTTCAATTGGGTTATTTATCTTTTTTTTTTAGTTGAAGGATTACTTTATATATTCCAGATATTAAACCCTTATCAGATATGTGGGTATCCAAATATTTTCCCCCAGTGTGTAGGCTGTTTTATTTTCATGATAAAGTCCTTTGAGGTATAAAAGTTTTTACCTTTGATGGGGTCCCATTTATCTATTTCTTTCTTTTGTTGCTCATGTTTTGGGTGTAAAGTCTAAGAGACCATTGCCTAACACAAGGCCCTGTAGATGCTCCCCTACATTTTCTTCCAAGAGTTTTATAGTTCTGGCACTTACATTTAGGTCTTTGATCCATTTTCAGTTGCTTGTGTATATGGTGTGAGGTAGGGGATTTTTTCCAAATGAAGATCCAGTTTTCCCAACACCATTCCCAACTGAGGAGTCTTTGCCACCCTTCAGTTAAATATAAATGTGAGGGTTGATTTCTGGGCTCTCAATTCAATGCTGTCATTGTGCCAGTACCATGTTGTTTTGATTACTGTGCCTTTGTAATAAGTTTTAAAATCAGAAAGAGTTAGTCCTCCATCATTGTTCTTTTTCAAGATGGCTTTGGCTATTCAGTTCCCTTTAACCTTCCATTTGAATTTGATGATGGGTGTTTACATTTCTGCAAAGTGAGTTGTTGGAATTTTGACTGGGCTTGTGTTGAATCTGTAAATCACTTTGGGTAGAATAGAATCTTAACAATATTTAGTACACCAATACATGAACACAGAATGTCCTTCCATTTATTTAGGTCTTCTTTGGTTTCTTTTAGCAATATTTTGTAGTTTTCCACGTACAAGACTTTACATCCTTGGTTAGATTTATTCTTAGATACTTGATTCTTTCAGTTGCTATTGTAAATGGGATTTTTTTCTTAATTTCTTTTACCAGTTTTTCCTTAGTAGTGTGTAGAAACACTGCTGATATAAGTGTCAATCTTGTACCCCTCCACTTTGCTGAATTCATTTACTAGCTCTAAGAACTGTGCTGTGGAATGTTCAGGATTTTCTGTTTATAGCACCATGTCACCTACAAATGGGGAAAGTTTTACTTCTTATTTTCCAATTTAGATGAGTTTTATATTCTTTTTTGCCTAATTGCTCTGGCTAGAACTTCCAGTAATTGTGTGGTATTTTTTTCCATTCTGTACTTTTAACATACTTATGTCTTTGAATTTAAGGTGAGTCTCTTATAAATAGTATATAGTTGGGTCATACTTTTTGTACATTCTACAAATCTCTGCCTTTTGTCTGGAGAATTTAATCCATTTACATTTAAAGTTACTACTGAGAATGCAGGGCTTTCTCCTCCTTTTTTCTATTTAGCCTTCCACAGCTCCCCAAAGCTGCAATTTCTTGAATTTCTCAGCAAATAAAGCCATTCAACTCTCCTCCACAGCTCTGAGGAAGAATACTGTCTTTAAGTCTCCTCTGCTGCCTTTGTCCAGGGCAGGTTGCTCCCTCAAAGCTAGGCCTGCAGCCATACAAAATAGCTAATCAAAATTATGATCAGTAATCAACCTTATCTTGGGGAAGTGGATTTTTATCCTTTCTGGAACCAGCAATTTATGCCAGAGGCTGGACCCCACTGTGGCCTGCCATGAAAGTGTGGGGTGGGTACCAGTAACCACTGTGTAGAAAGCAACTTACTGGTATTTACCTTAATTTACCAGCCTCTTCTTCCCACTCTTCCCTGGATGCCAAACAGTGTACTACTGGACTCCAGCATTCAGTTGATTTACATAGATCCTTCATGATTAATAATTCTTCTGGTGGAGGGACTGATTTCTGGAGCTGACCACTCTGCCACCTTCAAACATTCTTCAAGACTCCTAGGAACTTTTAAAGACACATCAAGTGTAACAATTTTTAAATGTGTGTATAAATCACTCCTGAACCCAATAATCATTTTCAGTTGCTCAAGACAGATGGTATTTGTTTCTATAGTATGACAGAATTTATTTTAAAAAATAAAACAGAAATAATTCAAATAAATTCTTAAGGATTTTAGATTCCTCACATGTCATATTTCTGTACTCTTCATTCCTACATAAACACATGGTTTAGTCTTTCTTTATGCAACCATTTGTACTGTTCCTTAGATAATTTCACTCTCTCCATTCTGGAATGCTGTAAATTCTTCTAATTTTTTTGACATGTTACCATACAGAGTATACTCTCAGAAATGGATACCACAAACTTTATACCAAGGTGATAATGGATTTTATACCATATTAATAGCCTTCTTGTTGATTGTCCTTCGATATCTCCAGAATTATTACAATTACATCATGACCTACTGGTCCACTGGCATAATTGGATTTAAGTATCTGTCTTTTATTTTAAATACCCACATTAAAATTCAATCAATATTTTTCATTTTCCTATACTCATTTTCACATTTTAAGGCTCATAGTTTTAAAGGAGTTCTAATTACAAAAGCACCAGCTCCTGTCAAGTAGTAATTCAATCTGCCATCATTAGATATACCTTATACATTTTATGCAAGAATGACCGTTTCCTAGAAGTAAATTTTGAGCCTATCTACCTAAAGTAATTTTCTGGTTACTTAGAGAGTTGAAGTGGTTCTTTTCTCACAAAACAAGTGGTGGTCAATTATGAATGATTTTGCAAACAAGCAAAATGTTTTACACATAGTAGGCACTCAAAAAATATTTGTTTAAAATAATCAGTAAAAGTTCACCAGAACATTGCAATCTGTTTATTAAGGGAACCATGCAATTAAGAAAATATAACTAAGAAAGTAATATTTAAACTAATACAGATTGATAGTTGACTGTATTGGAAATGTTAGAATGGTGGTCATACTAGGTTCTTGACTAATTCTCTCAACATCTAGCTGTGTGATCTTATAAAAGTCATACACAGAAATAAATGTCAGAGTGAAGCAAACAGTATTACATTGTTGAAGAATGAACACATGATGTCTAGGAAATTAGCTACCCTGTGGCTAGTGATCTAGCATATGTATTAACCTCCATCGGCTTGTTTCCTCATTTTAAAATGAGCAAGTTGAACTAAATGAACCCCAAGTTCCTTTTCATCTCTAGAACTTATAATTTTATAAAGGGATCACAATTAATGGCATGAACAAAGTATAAGCCCTGAAAACTTCCTAATTGTTGTTTTATTTGGAATTTGCTGGAGAAGACATATATGAATAAGTTAAAAGGTGAGCAAACAGCGATAATCACAGCACACCTGTTTGTTGAATGAATAAGGAAGCAAAAATATGACTAAGAAAATTAAAATTTTTATATCTCATTATAACTTACAAAGTGTTTTCCTACAAATTATGCATGTCCCCATTTCATCCAAAAAAGAGCTCATGTTAGCACCATTTTACCTATGAAAAGATTCAATATATAGTACAATTTCCCATATGAATGGAAGAGTAATATATTCTTCATCTTTTTCTGGTCCAGATTGAGAACCTGGCACATGGTAGATAGGAAGCTAGTTAGTAACCAAGATAGTACAGAATCCAGGTATTCTGATTTTTTTTTCTAGTACCTTTCTACGATCATAAACATATTTCTTGAATTTTGAAGTCTTACCTTGAAATATACTCTAACTTTGTGCCTTTTCTCTAACCAAGCTAAATTCACTAAAAGCATTTCACTACCTCATTTGAGAAAGCAGTGAAAATATCCTGTGCTCATAAAACTACCTAGTGGCTAGTATTTCAATAATATTTTTTTTTCTTTTAATCTTTCTTTTTAAAAAATATATTTTTAAAATTAGACTTTATTGAATACTTACAATGTGTTCTGGGTACTCTGTGCACATCATTTAGTGCTCCAAATAACTATCTGAGATATTATTATTATTCCTGTTTTTCATATGAGGAAACTGAAGCTTGGGGTATATAAGTAAATTACCCAGGAACATTCAACATATGAAATGTGGAACCATGTTTCAAAACCAAGAATTTGAAGTCTAGTCCCTGCTCATAACCATAATTGCTGGACCAAATGATGACTTTTTCTTCATCTCCTATTTTCTTGCTCCTCCAGACTTCATAAACTCTCTAATCCAATATGCTTCTATGCTTTCACCACATACACTTCAATTATTCATCATCTGGCTATGTGTCTCAAATATACATACACACTCATGTTATCATCCTCTTTATTCCTCCAACATTTTCTTTTCTGAGATAGATTTCTACATTTGTTTTCTATTTTAAGTTTAAATCTCATTGAAAAATAATTGAATCAATGATAAACTTAGTGCTGTATCTGACCAACAGCAAAGAAAAGGACAATTATAAGTTTTAAGTGAAATTAGAAATAAGAACAAAAGCCATCAATTTCTATAGTCCTGAAAGTTCCCACGAGTCTTATTCTATTTTAAATGTCTGTTTTATTCCAATATTCAAGAAACTATTATACAATTTTAGAAGTTTAAAAGCATTTTTTACACATTCAACTGTAGTGATCTCTTGTTTTTTTTTTCCACTGAAACTTTGTACTATTTTAGCTGCATTAGACCTTAAATTACCATTTCAGTGGACAAGAATGAAAACTACTGATTTTAAAAGAGAATTCTAAACATCTAAGACCATTTAAAATTCAGCAAAACCATTTTAACACAATAGATTCCTTTTATAAGTTTTCTGCTATATTATCATTATTTTTAAATTGTTCATTTGTCACAATTTTTTTCTTCTTAGGGAAAAAAATTATCTTCTTCTGATATCAATAGGACAATGCTGATCAGTAGAGTACTAGAGGGATCAAGCAAATCTTATTTTTCCCAAATATTAAGTGCTTCAGTATTTAATTTTTTTAAAAAATGAAAAGGTGAATCACAAGACAACAAATACCCAAGAAATACATGCCTTTATTTATACCATTTAACCTACTAAGGAAGTACTTTTCAAAACCTACATATAAAAGTGTAGCTAGAATTTCCAACTAATTAACATCTCAGTATTCTGATAGTAACACAAAATAATGTTTTGAATATTTAAGATAAAAAAACTCAAATTTTTCTCCCAAAATGAAAACTTTTCCAATTTCAACATTTCAATGTCTCTTGAGAGAACATGGTTCTAGGGGATTAGGCACTTGGAACACACTTAGGGACAAAATTAAATGGAGTAATATTACTATAGTAATCATAAACTTCTTTTCAGCATATGTTTACCCTGATGATGTAATATCTACTAGACACATATTACTGACATTCTTTGAATACAATCACAATTTCAGAGCAATGTCACTTATTAAACAATTCTAAAAGGATGTAAATATGGCTAAGGTTCCAACAGTGTGCTTAGAACTATAAAAAGCTTTGTGAATTCTCCCATCTCCTGGGTTACCCCTTTCTAAAGACAATTATTGCACGGGTAAATCTCTTGTAGTTATTCATTACATGTTAAAGGTGTTGATATTTTTTAAGTTTTCTTTTGGTGAATACTACTTCACGTTTGGGACCAATGCAGTAATTTGTATATTTGTGGTTTTTTAACAATATACATACATCCTAATACTCCATGGTTTTCATTATCTAGTCTCATCATTCATATTCAAAATTTTCCCCTCATCTCTTTCCAACCTTACAATGCACCAATCTCACAGGGCTTTTAGCATATCCTGTGCTTATCCTGTTTCTGATTTACTCCCTATGTTCTTCTTCCTAAATGGAACACCTGCATTCTTTAGCTTTACTTATTAATACTGCCTGCTTGTAAGGTGAGCCAAACTGAACCTCTCAAAAGTTTCAGAAGAATGTACTGCATATTGATCCTAACGTTTCTGAAATCCGATTGCACATACACACTGCAATATCATCTAGGTTCACAATAAGTTGTTTTCTAAATGTTTTGGTTTGTTTGTTATATTTCTACAAATAGATTGCAAATCTTTTATGACTAGGAACCAAGCCTACTATTTCATTATTTGTTGTTACAGCCAAAGACATAACCAGCAAGCCCTTAGACTATTCCAAAGAAAGGAGAGATTAATCTTTGACAACATGTCAACCTAGGAAATATTTCCAGCCCTTCTATGCTTCGCCCAGTCTGAGGCCCATCACCATCAGCTTCAAGCTGGAATAATATCTGCCTTATTTGGAGATCTGATTTTATACTTACTCCAACTATTTGCTTCAAGTTAGAGTTACCTATCATAGTACTGAGTTCTTCTGGCCACCGGGTTTCACAAGTAAAGAGACCCAGGCCAAACCACATTCCTGAGATTTTTCAAACTGAATTTTAGGGAAGGAGAGCACCTTATTCTCTGATAGCAACGTTTAGAAGATATGAGGCTGGAAGATATTGGGAGTTATGGTTCTAACTCACAGACAAAAATAATCTGGAAGAATGACAACAACACATAGTGGGAAGCATAAGAAGATTAAAAAAAAAAACAAAAAGATAAAAACCATGTACAGTGGTTCCTGACATTGGTCTCATTCCTCATCCAGTTATTTCTGAGACCCAGAAAGGTCCTTGGCACTTTAGTGGCTGAGTAATTAGAACCCCTTTATATATACACACTCAACAGTTAACAATATAGGAGAAGGGATTACAGATTATTTTAAGGGCTTTCTTTTTTACTATCAGCATGTTCTAAATTTAATGTAATGAACAAAGTGGTATAGTCAATTTGAATTCAGGTGTACTTGGCTCTCTTTTGCGTTGTACTATTGCTTCCTGACTTTTCTTACTCCTTATGAACAAAAAGGCAGAAAATAGAGTGATTAAATACTTAATTTGAGAAATATTGAGCTCCAGAAAAGAAGTATCTAGCTTAAGTAAATTTTAATGAGAGCAAATGCTGAGGTAGAAGTATACAAATGTAGAGAGCAGTACTTCTCAAACTCCTCCACTAGAGGAATAGTAGGCTCGTTCGCATTTCAAATTGTCACTGTAAAATATTTTTTAATAAAATACAATAAAACAAATTAATAGATAAAAAGTGTGACCTTTAATGTCACAGCAACGTCAAATCTGTATAAAAATTCCTAAATAGTTACTCTCAATTACTGAAAACTTCTTTCATAGCAGACCAGCACCAGCCTGTGGACCTCACATTGAATAATACTGAGCTAGGGGACAGGTTGGAAAAGGGCATTAAGTCTTACATACATTATATTACATATAAAAAAATACATTTGTGAATCTAGATTTTTTTTAGAATAAAACAGTTTTCCCATCCCTCAATTTTTTGCAACGTCTTGTAACTTTATTTTTCATGCTAAGTTTGAATGAAGGAAAATGTCTGCTATGATAAAGAAATCTGAAAATAGAATAAAATATATGTTGTCTTACTGAAGCAGGTAAATAGAAAAGATGCCACCTGTCAACTCAGCATTCATTTTTATTCTAATATATATGTTATTAAGTATCAACATAACTAATTACTTTTGGATATGGTAATTATTATTCAGTAGTTAAAATTATTTTATCTTCTTTCTGACAGGCTCAGAAGATGTGACTTTTTCTTACTGAATATACTGATAATCACAGCAATGGAGAAAAACGATGACTAATGTTGTGTTTATCCTTTCTATCAAAGCTGGATGGAAAAAACAGGTTTCCATGCTTGCCATATTCCAAAGTATGGCAGCAGTTCATAATAGATCCATAAATACATTTTTTTAAAGATTTATTTTTTATTTATTACATACCTCCCCCCCGTCTCTGCTTGTTTTTGCTGTGTTCCTTTTTGCATTCTTCTGTGTCTGCTTGTCTCCCCCCGCTGCGGCAAACGGCCGAGTCAGCTTACCAAGCGGCGGCCTGCCTGCTCGCAGGGGCTTGCCCTGCCCATGGTGGCTTGCCTTCTCAAGGTGGTCTGCCCGCTTGAGGAGGCCCCAGGAACCGAACCCGGGGCCTCCCATGTGGTAAACCGGCGCCCTACCAATTGGGCTACAGCCAGCCCCCATAAATACATTTTGACAAAGTGAAAATTTGTTTTACATCATGAGATCTGGGTAATAGTTCTAGAAAAATGTGCTAATGAAATAGATTTTTCCTATAAGATAGAAACTAGTTTTGTGTGACTTTCATAATTATAGACAATTTTATTTGGTTTTTAGTTTTCTTTTTCAAAGTTACTAAACATAGACCATACTTAAGAACAATGGATAGGGTGTTTATTGATTACACTAAATATATATTTTTTTATAATTTGGAACTAAAATTATCCTATTAATTGTGGCATATGGGTAAAACCACAGCTTACTAATATTGAGTTTTCATTTACTTTGCATTTTCTTTTCTCAGAGTCCATGAAAAACACCTAATAATATCTTATGGTAAAGTTTTGGATTAACCAA
>PVKH010010346.1:0-18312 GCA_004027955.1 Chaetophractus vellerosus | reverse complement strand
AAGACAAAATGATTTTTAAAACCTGGGCCTAATTGGCATATATAAAATAGCAACAGCAACTGCTGAGCACATATTCTTTCCAAGTATGTTTGGAACATTTACCAAAATTGATTATAGGCAGAGCAACAAAATATGTATCAACAAATCTAAAAGAACTGGCATAATGCAGAATAGATTTTCTGACCACGGTGGAGACTTGCTAGAAACCAATAGCAAAAAGATAACTGGAAAATATTCAAATATTTTAAAACTAGGAAACCCTTCTAAGTAACTCAGTTCTAAAATAAATTACAATGGGAATTTGTAAGTATTTTGAACTGTATGATAATGAAAATGAGACTTCACAATCTTTTTGGATGCCCTGAACTTATACTCAGAAAAAATTGAAACTGTCAGTGATGAAACAATGTAAGTATTCATCTCTAAAAGTTAAAAAAGACTTCTCATTGATCCACATTCCTGCCCCAAACTAGAAAAGATAGCAAAAAAAAAAACATAGACATATGTGTGTACATACATATTTACACATGTATATTTGTATGTGTATAGGTGTGTGTGTGGTGTATGTTTTAAGGTTTCAGAGAGCTGGTAAGGCAACCAGAAGATAAGGGAACAAAATTATAGAGCTGGCAAACCTCTTGGAGAGGTGTGGCAACATTCTGCCGGAAAATACCAAAAGGAAAGCAAAATGTTATGTGTATGTAATAGAATTCATAGGAGGAGAAAGAAAATTGGACAGAAGCAATTTTTTGAAGTTCATAGATTATGATTTTCCAAAACTGATGAAAGCTTCCATCCACAGATCCAAGAGGTATTTTACCTCTCTCATTTGGGTGCAGGATAAAAGTCTGAGACAAAGTGTCCAAGTGCCAGAAAATCTAGCAGAGTCTGGCAGGGGTAGAAAGACCAAAAATGAACAAAAATTAGAGCATTTATGGATCAGCATGTAAGTAAAAAGAGAAAGGCAGTTAACTGAGCCTGACACTTCAGATTTTCCATTTATATCTGCTGAGTTTTAGTATTCATTCAAAATGTTAATGCATGCCAAGAGGAAGGACTGAATGTTAAAAAATCAAAGACAAAGAGACAGTAAAAAAGTCCCATTGGTGAAAAACATTTTGGAGATATTAGACAAGGATTTTAAATAGAAAAGAGGTGAGATATGGAGAATTATGCAAATAATTATAATTTATTAAATAGAATCTAATTAAAATATGGTTCTGAAAATATAATAACCAATAATGAGAACTGTCTGGATAGATTTAACTACAAATTTGAGTGGAAGAGAGAGTTTTATAGACTAAAACACAGAAAGGAGAAAAAAAACGGAAAATACCAAAAGGAAAGCAAAATGTTATGTGTATGTAATAGAATTCATAGGAGGAGAAGGAAAATTGGACAGAAGCAATTTTTTGAAGTTCATAGATTATGATTTTCCAAAACATGAAAGCTTCCATCCACAGATCCAAGAAACTGCAAACTTCAAGCACAATAGTTTAAAGAAATCACAGCTAGGCATACCATAGTCCAACTGCTGAGACTGAAAGAAAAAGAAAAAGCATCAAGAGAAAATAGACACATTCACTTGAAATAAAAATTGACTTTTTAGGAAAAATTATCAAAGCTGTAGGACAATATATTGAAATCTTTAAAGTACTAAAAGAAAATAACTGCCAAACTACAATACTATATTCCAAAACCTTGATCTTCAAAAATGAATGTAAAATAAAAGTTTCATTCAAAACATACTGGTAGAATCTTTCACCAAGAGGAACATGATCTGAGTCAGAAACTAAGAAATGTAAAAAATAGTGAAGAACAAAAATGAATAAATTAGCCAATATGAAAACATGATTAAATGACAGGCCCTAATTGACCTGAATCTATTAAAGAAATTGAATGTGTGTTTTAAAAACCTCTTATGAAGCATCTCTAGGCCCAGGAAGTCACAGTGATGATTTAGTCAAACATTTAAAATACAAATAGTATCAATCTTTTGAAAAGCTTTTTCGGAGAATGGATGAAGAGTGAACATTTACTTTTGTATTTTATGAGGCTAGCATCACCTTGAAACCAACATCTGATGAGAACATTGTAAGAAATAAGATTAGAGACCAGTCTTTCTCCAAAGTATAAATGCAAAAACCCTAAAAAGAAATTAGCAAATGGAATCTAGTGAACCTAACAATGATTATATATGAAGATTTATTTTCATTTATTACAGGAAAGCAAATTTGGATACTCAAAAATCAACATAGTTAACAGAGAAATGGGAGAAAAATCATATTACCATCTCAGTAGATATACAAATATTTGATAAAATATTATACCATTTATATTTTAAAATAAACTTAGAAAACTAGAATTATAAAGAACTTAATCTGATAACTGTATCTACAAAAACTACCAAAATTATAATTACTAGTGAAATTTTAAGGGATTTCACTAATGGGACTTGGAAAAAAAAAAGACAAGGTGCTTCCTCCTACCACGGGTATTCCACATCTTACAGGAGGCTCTATTCAGGGCAATAAAACTTGAGGAAAAAAAGTAAGGCATAATAATTGAAGAGGAAGAAATGAAATTGTCATTACTCACATATGAAATGATTATATACTTAGAAATGAGAGGAAAATATACAGACTATTAGACTTCAGTGAATTAGCAAAACAGTTGAATTAGAAGGTCAATGCAGAACAACAAAAAAGATATACAAAATTACCACTTCCAATAGCATTAAAAATTCATGAAGCCATATTTATCTAATGAAAGATGTGCCAAACCTCTACAAAGGAAACTACAACATTTTTTATTTGTTTGTTTGAACACTAGGATTAAGACACTTTATTTGCATAGCACTTGTAAACTATTTTAATGTGTGAGGGCTATTATTGTTGGTATGGAGTCTTTTAGAACAAAACCTGCTCAAAATGCTAACATTTCACCTCAGAAATGTCACAGAACCATTTGTGTACATGTGTATTACATTTTGAAAACAACTTAGATTTTTTTATTTAGAGCAGTGGTAGAATGTACAGAATGTAGTTTCCCTCACACACAGAATTTTCTCTATTATTAACCTTTTGCATTAGTATGATACCTTTGTTACAATTGATAAAACAATGTTATTATAATCATACTATTAACCATAGTGCATAGAGTACATTAGGACTCACTGTTTGTGTTGTATGACTGTTTTTAAAATTTCATTCTGGTACCAAGTATACAACCTAAAATTTCCCATTTTATCTACTTTCAGTTATACAATTCAGATATACATTCACAATGTTTGGCCACCATCACTACCATCCATTACCAAAGCTTTTAATCTCAAAATATAATGTTAAACAAAAGAAGTCCATCACAAAAGAGTATACATTGTATAATTCCATTGATATAAAGTTTAAAAAGTGAGAAAACTAAGTGATAATAGAAGTCAGGCTGGTGTTTTTCTTTGAGAAGAAGCCCTATCAGGGACAGTGGAAGATTTCCAGTAAAATTCTATTTCTTGATCTGACTGTTGATCATGTCTCTTCAGTCATGAAAATTCATTATACCCTTACTATTTTTTCATTTGTCTGTATATATGTTACTTAAAATTTTTACTTAAAAATGATACAACCAAGCTGGACCAAAAGGCGGAAATATCAAATACAAAATGAGTTTTTATGGCTGTAGCAGTTTGGCATTATTTATGAATTCCAAAAATAGATATTGGACTATGTTTGTGAACTGGTCTTTTCCTCTTGGAATATTAGATTATATTGGATTCAGAGGTTTTGCTTTTACTTGATTAAATAATGACTAAGGCTTTGATGGGGCCACATCAGTAGGGGGCGGGGACTCATAGAGAAACTGCACCACAGGGAAGGGAGGTTGCAGTTTTTGAGCTGGAGCCCTGGGAAGTAAGCACCCAGAGGAGCTTGGCTGTGAGGAAGGAGAGAAGGACCCAGGAAAAGAGACAAACCAGTTGCTTGACAGTTCACAACTGGCCTTGTGGAGACAACAAAGTAGCTGAGCCCAGAGAGAATCAAGCCCTGGGGTCAGAGACAAAGCCTAGAGAGCCTGACCATGGAGTCTTAAGAGGAGGAGGTAGGCTGAACGTTGGCAGCCATCTTGCTCCAACATGTGGCAATAGAGTTTGGTGAGGGAAGTAACTTATGCTTTATGGCCTGGTAAACTGCAAGCTTCTACACCAAAATAAACACCCTTTATGAAAGTCAACAGATCTCTGGTATTTTGCATCAGCACCCCTTTTGCTGACTAATACAATGATTAAGAGATTTCAAAGTGAATCAGGAGTTCATTCCAGATGTTGCACTTATGCACATCTCAGGAGGATCCCACTGACTGCCACAAACAGTGCCTCAAGAGGGGGCCTCCTGAAGGCTCTAGTGACATCTAAACACTATAGGCAGGTCAGACAACTGCCGGAAATTGGCACACCATCAGGGGGCCTTACCTTGGTATATATGATAACCTATGACCCCAATGTATCAGAGTTAGACTCATTTAAAATTTTTCCATACATGGTTCTTCTGCCTCTTTTATTTGGACCTATAAATACCACTATATCCATTAAATATATGTCCCAGAGACTTAAATCTTCCAGCTGTTTAGATGCCAGTTGAGCCCTGAATCTCAGCAGAGTTGCAGCCAATACTTACTCTCTAGTTTACCAGACTTGCCCAGGACAACTAACAAAAGGATGATGATGGACAACACCCATACTAAAAAACAGAGTATCTACACCTTCAAGCAAGACAGTTCCATCCAACTGCCCCATGGGATCTTAGCCCTCTCTCAATCGGAAGCACAGTGGGCATTACCATCTCAAAATCCTCCAGTTTGAGGATTGAACAAACGTGAGGGGGAATGCAACTATGGACTGAAGTAGCCTTATTATTATACTAGTAATGGAAGAACTTGTAACACTTGATGTAAGACAGTGGACACCAGAGGGTCTGAGGGGAGGGATAAGGAAAATAGGTGGAACATGCAACATTTTGGGGACAATGGAATTGTTCTGCATGATACTGCAATGCTGGATATAGGCCATTATAGATTTTGTCAAAACCTATAAAATTGTGCAGTGCAAAGTGTAAACCATCATGTAAACTATAGATTATGGTTTGCAGCAATGCTTCAGTATGTGTCCATCAATTGTACCACACTAATGAAAGTTGTTGTTAATAGGGGAAATTGTGGGAGAAGGTAAGGGTGGGTTTTATGGGAATCCCCTATATTTTTGATGTAACATTTATGTAATCTAAAGCTTCTTTAAAAATAAAGAGAAAAATGATACAACCAATCTCTTCAGAGTTTGGCCTGGCTTATTTACCTTAATACCTAAATTATAACACTATGAATTCTTAATTTAGTGAAATCATAAGCATTTCAATTTTTTTCATGTTTCCCAATTCAAATATTATTAAAGATTCACAGGGATGCTTATATAATTCTCCTTCAAAAAGCAGGGATTTGTAATGGTTTGACAGTTTTATCTAAATATGAATTCCAAAAATATAAATTGTAAACTGATTTCATCTGGGCATGTTTGGGTCATGATTAGGGCACTGACTGGGTTGTGCCAGTTGGGCGTTGAGCCCCACCCCTTGGTGGGTGTGGTCTCAAGTGTAAAAGGCAAGGCAGATTTGAGAAGCAGATTTTTGAGATGCAGTTCTGGTGTTGGAGAGGGCCGTTCACCTGATAGTCTACAGCTGATCTTGTGGAAGAAGCACTAAGCCCGGAGAGAAACGCAGCTCCAGCAGGAGAGGAACCCAAAGGCCCTGAGCCCTAGCAGACATCAGCAGCTGTCTTGCCCCAGCATGTGGACTTTGGTGAGAAAAGAAACTTATGCTTTGTGCCCTGGTAACTGTAAGCTTCTACCCCCAAATAAATACCCTTTATAAAGACCAACCAATTATTGGTATCTTTTGCAAAGGCACCTCTTTGGCTAACACAGGATTTATAACACATTATTAATATTTTGCCCTTAAGTCATATATAGCACAGAGCTATATCTCTTTCCCTTGATCTAGATCTGCCAGGGTAAATTTTGCTGTGAATGTTCCTCTATTAATCAATTCTGAAAAAGGATATTCTCACTCTCTTGAATTTCTTAGTACCAGTGTATTACAGGCACTGAGATTCTTACAAACTGCTAGCAAAATAGGAAAACACCAACAAAACTATGTGTAAAATTGGATTTTCTAGTTATTTCTGCAAACCCATAATAATAAGGAAGGATTCTTAAAGATATTTTGCCATCCAGTTCAGCAGGTCACTCTTCCCCAGTTAGCAAAGAGGAGCATAGCTACTCCCAGAGGAGCTGTTATGACCTCTGCTTTTAGAAATGGTGTATTTCTTTGTCCATAGATATGAGAATGTGTCCAATTCCTTTTTAACAACTTTGAGAAAATTTCACAGGTGAGTTAATGAAGCTTTTGTCATTTCTCACTAAAATCGACCATCACCTGTCCCTCACCTACGTGGTCTAAAAGCAAACTCAAATTCAGGTTCTATCTCACAAAGTACAAATCCATAGAGGCATGAAAAGATTGTGAAATGTGACTACAAATTCCAATAATATCTTGTCTTTCCCACAGGAAGAGGAAGAAATTAAAGAAAATTAGATTTTACTAAGCTAATAAGGCATACAGGAAAAGGTTTAGTTTTACTTTCACTTTTTCACTGAACAAAGCAATATGAGACTTACAGCTAATTTGCAGACACTTACATCTATTTAAGTCACAAATAAGATAAATGTATAAGTTCAACTGAAAATCTTATTAGACAAATGGGATGAGGAGAAGGAACTAACATTTTTTGGGCACCTATTATTCATTTCATTTAATCCTCAGAAGAATCTTATAAAATGAATGCTCTTATTTTCATATTACAGATGAGTAAATTAGGTTCAATGGGCTTAAATACCTTCCCAAAGTTCACAAAGTTGGTATATTAAAGAGCAAGGGGTCAAAGTCCACATTCTTATGACCCTAAACAAACTGTTGCTGCCCGGTGGTAGAATTAGTCACCTTTAACCAGCAGACATTGAATCCTTACCTCTCTGCATGCTTTACCTCTTTCTGCCCCTTATTTCTTTGTGTAGTTGAACTGTATTTTTCAGCAGATATCATTTAATTCATACCACAACTTAATTTGCCAATGGCAGCTTCTTTTTGGAAAATGTGGGGAAAGTTATAAATTTGTATCATGGAATTTGTCATTCCTAAATAGCAGAAAACCCATTGAAAAAAATTAATCTTTGCCAACACACCTGGAAAGCAATTAGAAAGCTATCTACCATAATGTTCATGCTTTTCTAAGTGAACTGGAAGAAAGAAATGCTATGAAATGAAATTTGGTAATAAAGCGTAATACAGTGGAAGAAATAATTATCTAATGCAATGCAGTTTGTCACCTGAGAGGATAGATAATGTAGGCAGTGATTAAGACCACAGATTTTGGAAATTGGGATGATCTGGATATTACTCCATATCATCAAATCTAAGACATCATCGACCATAAGAACTTGCATTATTTTATAAACCACTAAGAAAGAAAAAGTGCTGTCAACTATTTATAAGACATCATTGATTGTAAGATGCAGCTAAACTTCAGAGGTGTTAAACTGTAAAAAAAAAAAAAAAAAAAGAAGACATGTGTCTTAGAATTGATGATATGAAGAAGCTATGCCATACCTCCTCAGATCCATGGCCTCTTCCCTGTATTACTGAAATCACCCATAACTATGTCCATGAGTCCACCTTTGCATCCCTAGGCCCGTGCGCAACACAGCAGCTGGAGTGATCCCATTAAAATGCCCACCGAGTCATGTCACTCTTCTGTTCAACTCTGTGATGTCTTCCCACTTCATTCAAAGTAAAATCCAAAGTCCTTTCAGTGGCTGACAAGAATCTGCTGCTTTGGAACCTCCTTGGCCTCATCTCTTCTTTTGCCCCTGGCTCTGGTCCAGACACACAGGCCTCCCTAGCATTCCTTTATAGACATTTCATTTTCCGTTCCCTCTGTCTGGAAGGGCTCTCACTTACAATTCCTTCAGCTATATACTGAAATGTCGTTTTCTTAGTTAAGACCTTCCCTGGCCACCCTATGTGTTACTGCAATGCCTCTCAGTAAGAATCTCTGCCCCCTTCTCCTCTGTAATTTCTCCTCAGCATTTTTAAAATTATAAAACGTGACATATCCCATCTACTTATCATGACTCATACAGGAGAATGTAAACTCCAGGAGGGACGGGATTTTTAAAATCTCTCTCATTCATTGTTCTATCGCAGAGTCTAGAACAGTGTCTGACACATAATCAGTGCTCCTAAATAATTGGGGGAAAAAAAAGTGATGTTATATAAAACTTTATAGTGGCTGAAATAACATAGAAAGGTTATTCATTCTTCATCTAACATATGTAAAGGGTGTTCCTCATTCTGGGAAGCCTCTGCCTCCAAAAGGTAATTCTGGGGTCCAGGCTCCTTCCATTTTGGAACTTGTCCATCTTCAGTACCCAGTTCCCAAGGTCCCAGTGCTCATCTGCTTCAAGGTGGTGGAAGGGGTTAGAATCTGAAGAATTAACTGTGGAGTTGAATGAGCCAGACCTGGCAGTGAAGCCTATTACTGCTACTCAGATTTTACTGTTAGAGCTGGGTGAGAAGTCCACAAGGAAAGCTGAGAAATGTTATCAGTCAGATTTGATGAAGAGCCAAGCAGGCTCAGCTGCAACAAAGTTAGTTAGACTTAGAGTGTTCACCAAGGTGCCAAGTTCTCTCTCTGTTCAGAGCCACATGCAATACTGTTTCCCAGCCCCATTTGGCTGGATGGATCACTGAGTGGACACGTGGAGGAAAGCTGCCCTAAAAAGTCACCCACATCCATAGTGGACTTCTTGTCTTCAAGAAAGTAACATTTATTGTCTTGATCCTCTGAGATTTGAGTGTTTATTGTTTGTTACTGCAGCATAATTTAGTCTAATATGATTTATAAAATCAGTTACCTTGTTTTACTTATTAAAGATAATAATGAGTTGCTGCAAGTATTAAATGCAGCACTGCATCTAAGCATTGTTCAGAGGGCCAACAACAAAAAAAAACAAGACTCATTAATCTCATATTTATAAATTATTACCAACTTTTGAATGCAGAATCTTCACACTGATTTGGCATATATTCATGTGTGAATATTGAAGTATTTATGCTCACATTAATTATACTTGCAAACCAATTTTTACTTAGATTACTTCCTCTTTAAAAATTGATTTAAAAATCCCCTAACAAACCCTTTTATGTAATTAGTGCTTGGAACACTTCATCTGATAATACACTAAGATGACTTTGTTTATAGATATCAGGAAGAATGTTGGCAATTATAACCTTTCCACCTGGGGTTATGTGAGAGTTCCAGTGTTATTTGAATTAAGATGGGCTCAAATTGACAAAAGTATATTCTTTGGCTAGTCTAGAGAATTTTTGGGGATCTCAATTATAAAGTTTTCAGGACCCATAAGAAAGCCACAGATTTGCTCCAGAAGCATGTTGATACCACTGGGCAGGAATATTCCTTATCTCCACGCTAATAGTACTCTAACTTCCATTGTGATACCAACATATTTTACATTATTTGTAAATTGGAACAAGCTCCTCTATTGAGAAATGAAGCTGAGATATGCCTGGATTAATGACAAAGTGTGCTTTCAATTCTATGCATTGTAATTATCACACAGCACATGACACTACAGAATAAAGACACCAAAAGGGGAGCCATATCCTATAACTGGCTGAAATATATCTTCATTTTAGGAAAAAATAAAAATAAATATGTTAAGCTAAGAAACATTTTTGTGGCATTATAAATAAAATAGAATTCAGATATATAGAAATAGAATGAGTGTGACAAAATGTGAATTTAGAGTCAAGAATTAATTCTGCGTAACACCCATTCTTAGAGTATACATGTAGTTTAAGTTTTAAGCTTCAAAAAGGCACGATAGAAATTAGCCAAAATTCAAGAATTATTCAAAAATAATTTTAGTTTATTAAATTCATTGTAATTGTATAGTCAGATATATATCAAGGTAAACGACTATAAATACTGATTACCCATCTACTGTTGATTTTTTAAAAATTCACTGCTATTCATCCCGATTTTATTTCTCTTTTGCTCTCATGCTGTCATCAGCTCTAAAATGAGCACCACATACCGTCAAGCTATGCAGGGGAAACAGAAGTAAATGTAAGTCTGACCCAATGTGGACTGATTTCTAGATACAGCTGTTATTCCATTTCAAAGCACATAGTCACTCCACTTTTATGTTTTTCTGAACTAAATTAAGAAGGTAAGCCATCTGACTCCTATAACATAATTGAACGTAGCTTTGCTTCTTTCAAACATTTGAATATTCTGTTGGAACAGCATTGATTCCAATGAAATTTAAAAAATTCTTGCTTTTGAAACTAACCAATGTTTTGTGCAAAGCAGTAAAATATTTGGAGTCGTGACATTGACTGCTATACTTTATTTATGCTATATTTTATTCTTTATTGTTCATCATCTTTCCTATAAAAGCATATTATTTTAATATTTTTAAAGAGTGTCTATTCTCTGAAGATGAAATGATTACTTTGTAAGTTTTATAAAGTGGCACTTTTCCATACTGACCTAAAATAAAATACCTAGAGTTGAAAAAAATGGCCCATTTTATTTGTATTATGATTTTTATCATTGTATGTTTTAAAAGGTATCCTTGAAACTTATCTCAGAAATTTAAGGCTTGATATTGTTAATTGCAGATATATTTTGAGATGCAGCCTCTGTGTTGAAGCCAGGTTTTTCTTTACGCGTTTATGACAAAATATGTGATAAACTTGTATAAGGTTAAATATTTTAAGCCTTTGCTAAAACTATTGATTAAAATCACATTGAAATAACTACATGAAATGGCAAATATTCTTTCTTCACACATTATAGATTGATCTATGTGCAAATTCTCATGTTTGGGCTTACATTAACTACTTCTTCCTATATAAGTCAAATAATAATTTGGACTATTTTTATTGACGAGGTATTATTATAAAAATTCAAATCTAGATCCACTCTCAGTAGTTTGCAAAGCCGTTAGAAATTGTCCAGTGGACTTATGAAAGCTCATTTCCTGAGATGATATATCTTGTTAGAAGACTCTTCTTAAGTCATCATTGGACAAACTGACTCCAAAGATTTCATCAAATATTTATTGTTGCTTCAACTTTTGCGTGATATTTAATGAAATACCATGCTTGTTATCTTTTGAAAGTCCTTTTCATTGTTTTCATTTTTTCATCTATTCTTTTTCTCTCCCCACAACCCTCAAATTTTTTCTATGAAAGGAAAAGTGTGAAACCAAAGGGAAAAAGATGCTACTAGTGAGCTATCTTTTGGCCATGATTTCCACAAACTCTCTGGTGAGGAAATTGTGTTCTATTTAATATTTTAATGTGAAACCAAGTTAAAATTTTAAAAGCTGGCATTGAAATTGACATTTCAGAAAACGAAGAAATTGGTGAGTTTCATAAAATGTCCTTCGCATATCTTCAGACGGTAACCTTAAAAACAATTACACGTTTTTGTTTTTACTTCCAAGGGCTACTTGCCAACCATATTATATTTTCCAAGTTTAATCTCATTTTGTGGTTGCCCTTTAATCACTGAAGTTCCTTTTTTTTAATCATTTCTGTGCTAATTGGTGTTAAAACACTTAACAATTTTTTGTGATTTAAGTTACATTAACTTGTGTCTCCTTCTCCACTAGATGATTACTAGAGATGTTAAATAAGATCACAACTTAATAACAATGCCCTCTCTACCCTGCCTGTACCTCCTCCAAACAAGGGAGCGATATGTTTTCTTAATGGAATGGAAATGTGGTTTCAATCTGTCCTGTAAAAAATTAGACTACTTATCTTTGATACATTTTAGGTTCAGGAAGTCTCCCTTTGGCATATGAGATGTGTACATTAAGAATAAAATTTTTACCTTATTTAATTGTTTAAATTTATGTCAGTATTTGTATTAGATCAAATAAGATTTGTTTCTCATTCAGGGTTTTAAACATGAACCTTATTTCAAAACATGAATTGTATATATATACATATATATCACACACAGATGTAGCATGCAGATATTTTTAAAACTTATTTACAGTTTTCAGGTTTGCAGTTACCAGTTTCTCGAAGACATCAAAAAGTGGATTTCCTACAAATGACCTTTACTTAAACTCATCTCAGGGTGACAGTTCTTGCATCATTTTGAAAAACATCTATATTGTGATGTAATTCACATATCATAAAAACTCACGTTTTTAAAGCGTACAGTTTAGTGGTATTTAGCATATTTGCACAAGCATGCAATCTTCACCATTATCTAATTTTAGAATATTTTCATCACCTCGATTAGCAGTCACCTTCTATTCACTTTCCTCCTTCTGCTCCTCCCTGCAACCAAGCCTAGGCAACCAATAACCTACTTTCTGTCTCTGGCTCTATAGATTTGTGTATTTTGAATGTTTCATATAATAGAATCATGCAATATGTGGTCTTTTGTGACTGGCTTCTTTCATTTAACATGTTTTCAAAGTTCATCCATGGTTTACAGTATATCAGTTTTTCATCCCTTTATATTGCCTAATGATATCCCTTGGTATGTAAATACCACATATTGTTTACCCAATCCTCAGTTGATGGATGGTTGAGTTGTTTCCACTTTCTGGTTATTATGAATAATGCTTTGATGAGCATTCATCTACAAGTTTTTGTGTGGACATGTGTTTTCATTTCTCTTGGGAATGGCATTGCTGAGTCACATGGTAACTCTATGTTTAACACTCTGAGTAACTACTCAACTATTTTTCAGAACAGTGGCATCAATTTACATTCCACCAGCAATGTGAGGGATTGTAATTCCTCCACAATGCAGGTTGTGATTTCTCCACATTCTTGCCAACACTTGTTCTTGTCCATCTATTCTGGTCCATCTTTTTTAATTATAGCTGTTCTAGTGAATGTTAAATGGTATCGAATTGAGGTTATGATTTGTATTCCCTTAATAGTGATTGATAATGAGCACCTTTCCATGTACTTGCGACATTTGTAAATCTTCTTTGGAGAAATGTCTATTCAAATCCATTGCCCAGGCACTCAAACATATATTTGCTCACCGATGTTCATAGCAGCATTCTTCACAATTGCCAAAAAATGGAAGTAATCCAAGTGTCTATCAACCAATGAATGGATAAATTAAAGGTGGCATATACATACAATGGAATATTATTCAACTGTGTAAAAGGAATGAAGTCTTAGTACATGCAACCACATGAATGAACCTTGAAGACATCATGTTGAGTGAAATAAGCCATCTACAAAAGGACACATATTGTACAATCTCTCTGATTTGAAACATTTAGAGTAACAAAATCATAGAGTCAGAATCTAGAAAATAGGTTATCAGGGAATAAGGTAGGGTTGGGAATAGGAAATTAAGGCTTAAAATGTAAAGTGTTCCTATTTGGAATGATGGAAAGGTTTTGGTAATTGATGGTGGTGATGGTAGCACAACATTGTGAACATAATTAACAGCATTGAAATATAGGTCTGAATTTTGTAAAAAGGGGAAATGTTAGCTTGTAAATATGGCAACAGAATAAAAGTTTTTAAAAAAATGGAACTATACTATACAATGCAAACGGAGATCCAGTGGTCAGAAATGTCAAGGGATTTCTGAGTGTCATCTTGTTGCAAGAGATGGACTCCTCTTCATGAACAGATTGAAAAGTTGTGTGGGAATTTGTATTTTCTTGTAGTATATTTTGTTGTATGAAGTTGTATTTTGGTTACATTCCATGAATTTCATTAAAATATTTTGTATCTTATATAGCACCTGATGCTAGTCACAATATGCAGAGCTAAACTGAAGCATGGGATTAAAGTCTTTAAAATATATTTTCTTTCTTTCTGGTTTAGATTTCATTGTCCAAAACGTCATGCTCTTTCTTAAGAATTTCTAAACAACCTTTACCTGATGGTTTTTCATCCCACCTGCCCAGCAAACATCTAGCCTGGGGAAAATCCTATTGCCTATGTTCTCTTTATGTGTATATAAACCTATAGACTGCAGGCAAAAAGCATTCACCTGAGCCAACTGGTGACACTGATCCTACATGATCACCTATTTCATCTAACTGTGTGTTCTAACAGTGATTGCAATATTTCACTAGTCAATGTTCTTTCTCATTCTCCACAAGGGATATTTTATCTTCTACATTTGCATCCATTTTGTTCTCAGTAAATGATCTTGCCCTCTACTTCACAAAGAAAATAGAAATACATCTAGAAGTAATGTTCAAATTTGATTTCCAACAAACCAACAATCCTACCTGCATCTACGCATAGCTGTTTCTTTTATTAACTTGGGATTTCCTTCACCCATGTCAGGCCCATATTTGCTCCTGTATTTATGATTGCTGCTTCCATATGTGGGTGTTCCTCTGACATCTTGACATTTCAGTGTTTTGATAAGGTCATCAATAGACAAACCTATAGGAAACATAATTAACTCCAGATGGGTTATATGCTCTTTATTTGAAAAAGTATTTAGAAAATCTTTGAAAATCAATGACTAGTCTTTAAATTGATTAATACAGAAGCATTATATTCATTTCCAACTTTCACTTGTTGAGTTCCTAATGCCAGAATTTGAGCTATCATTCGAGCATATCAATCCATGTGATATGGAATAAAGTAATCCTGTGTTTTTACTCTTAGGACTACAGGAATGGAAATTTAGTCATTGAAATATATAATATTTACTACAATGAAGAAGAAAGAAATTCTATTTATCTTCTTAAAAACCTCATGATATTAATGAGAAAACATAATAGCCTAATAGTACAATGTAAATTACTACTTACTGATTTTCTGGTATCCAATATAATTACATTTTATATTACTTCCATTTCTTGTATTTGGCATGATGATGTTTGTATATCATATACTGTATTGATGATAAATTCCAGGGAATGACATTGTATCATTGGTGGGGGGATGTGAGCATTCAGGTTGGGTGGCTGGTAAAATATAATGTCCTAAGCCATTGAAATGAAGTCTACTCACAGCCCTAACTGAAGTATTGGGCCGTAACATCCTGTAATCCATGAAGGACTCCCTTATAGTGTTATGAGGCTCTTAAGTCCAGAATATCAATAAAATCTGAAAAGAGGAATGTATGCTTGCTTTATGTCTCAGCTTTCTGATATGTCCCTTCAGATTCAGTTTATATTCTTTCTTCATAGTACTATATAACTCTTTACCTTCAGGGCTGCTTGCAATTTTCATGCCAAACTTCTCTTTAAAAGTTTTACTAACCTAGAGATTTAAGAATGGAAATAAAATGAACACATAAAGACTGGCCTTGTGGTTGATGTCCACTCTCAGTGATAAGACTTAGACAAAGGAAATACTATGATGCTATAATAGAACAGAGATTTTCCACTAACTGGTAAAGAAATTCAGATAATTATAAACTGATAGTAAATCTCTGCATGATAAATCTATTAAATGAGAACTTTTGATACGGATGTTGATGTTTTTTTATGTTTAACATCTTGCAAATTTTTTCTGCTACCACTCACAAGATTATGGGGAAATGAGGTATCTCTATTGTGGTTGTGCTGCTATTAACTCTAAAATCTTACAGGTTCCTTATGTAAGAAATCCAAGCTGCACTGGGCAGGTGAGTTTGCTTATAACTTTACTAGAACCTGATCCTGTGAAAAAGATAAGGGCAACTTTTTATAAGATAGTTGAGGTAGTGACATAGTCAGTGAAACAATTCAATTTCAGTATTAAATTGCCAGTTTGACTACCACCAAGTTTTATTCCAGCTCCACCGTGCATGGATTTGAGCAGAATGTTACTCATAATCCATGGCATTTTATGAAACACACTAAGATTAGAGGCCAAATCGAATGCCATTTGAGAGTTTAAGAAGGAGCATATCAGAAGCTGGGTGTTATTTCAGGCTTGTAAAGACTGAAATCTCAGCAAACTTTTAATAAAAGTTATAAATCACCAAGGGCTTGAATGTATGGAGTAATAGTATAGTTTTTTTCATTCTCTCTCTCATCTTAGAGAAGTACTTAGGGAATTTTGCTGATTAGCCAGTAAGCTGTACATCTGAGGAAGAGCCTCTAAAAGAAAATGCTAAGTCAGGGAGGATTTTTTTTAAAATACAATGTGAAATGTTCTTTTTTCCAGTAATAGGAAAAGCTATTGAATATCTTAGCTTGAAAATTGTTTTACTAAAGTGACTATTTTCATTCAATAGAAAGCCTATTGAAACACCTATGCCACACACTTAAAATCAAAGTCACAAGATGTTATATTATCCTTCTGGGTAATATTCATCCCAGTGCTTTTGAATAGAATTATCAAGCAATCTTGGTTAAATCACTGCTAACAAAAGACTGACTTTTTTTGGTCTAATTTTTTTTGTGTATATATATAAGAATATAGTTTACTGTATGTATACTAGACGAAAAATAACTTAAAAGAATAGGAAGTTTCTTGCTTCCTGTTAAACTTGATACAGACATTTTTAAAGTGAAAAGAGCTTAGAAGTTGGAGCACTGATTTGCAAACAAAAACATTACTGAATGTGGTTCCGACTCTCTGAACATGTTGTATTTAGGGAACCTGCCTGGCAATTTTTGAAATAGAGTTTATCATGAGTTTTACTCCTCCTTAGACATATCGGGAAAAGATTAGTTCATACAATTATAGTACCTTGGTGTTCCATGGACCTATGGCTGCATAAAAACCATCCCAGAATTTAGTGGCCTAAAGCCACAACCATTTTATCATGCTTTCAGATCTGGTAGCTTAGGAGTTTTCATGTGCACAGTAGGAATGACTTATTCTGCTCCACAATGCCTGGGGCCTCCCCTTGTACATCTCAACTAGCCAGGGGTCACTCAAAGTCTAGGTACTGAAGTCATCTGGATGCTTTTCAACTCACATGTTTGGCACCTGGGTGAGAGTGACTCAAAGCCTGGGCTCATGTGCAACTGTTCCCTGAGGCTTCTTCATGTTTCTTGAGCTTCCTGAAAGTATGGTAGCTTGACGAGAGTTGAAATTCTTCTATTGTGTCTCACAGCTCCAAGAGCAATTGGTTCCACTGAACAAGGCAGAAGATACCTGGTTTTTAATCTAATATTGAAAATCACATAGTATCAAATCTACCCTACTTCTTGGTCAAAGGAGTTACAAACCTACTTCTGTACAAAGGGAGGGACTCCACCTAATAGGATGTGTCAAAGAAGTTGTGGCTATGTCTTAAAAGTAACACACTGTTATCTAAGCAATTATACTTTCAGTTACAACCACAGTTCAATGATTAATGCCCAATAAATATTATTGAAATCACAGTGTGGTTCCCTTCCTAATTTCACTGAATCAAGTATCATATCATCAGAAGAAATTTGTTCTCATTACTAGGTCTCAGGGTAGAACACTCTGGAAATGTGAAGAAGACCTCTTGGTATCCTGCCAGTGCCTTTTCCCCTAACAAGTTCTTTAGGCTGATGGCTTCGTGTTTAATTCTAGCCTTTCAGAGTTTAGTAGTCCCATGAGGAGTTTTATAGAGAATGAAATCTCTGATAAACAAATTCATATTTTTAATAATGGAGACAGTTAAAATATCCAAAGGTAAAGATGTTTTTTTTTTCATATTGTCTCCTTGATTATTAGCATCTGTGACAGTTTGAAGCTAGATGTTCCCCAGGAGATTATGCTCCTAAAGTTATCCAATCCTGTGGGTGGAAACCTCTTGTAAGAAGGGCCTTTTGATTAAGTTACTTCAGTTGGGGTGTACTCCAGGGTGGGTCTTAATGCTCTTACTAGAGTCCTTTATAAACGGTATGAATTTGGAGAGAAACACACAGAAGCGGAGAGAAAACCACTGAAGGAACAAGCTGATGCATGGAGACACAAAGGAGAAGGGAGAGACCAGCAGACACCACCATTGCTTTGCCATGTGACAGAGGACTTCAAGACCAGCCACTCTTAGGGAAGAAAGCATCTCCTGATGATGCCTTGATTTGGACATTTTACTCAGCCTCAAAACTGTAAGCTTGCAAGCCAATAAATTACCATTGTAAAAACCAACCCATTTCTGGTATATTGCATTTCAGCAGCCCAGAAAACTAAAGCAATAACCTTTCAAGATCCAGAAAGTTAAGCTATGTCCCAAATCATATGACATTCTTTT
>PVKH010010345.1:0-18307 GCA_004027955.1 Chaetophractus vellerosus | reverse complement strand
TGGGGTGGGGAATGGGGGAGGAGGTTGAGTATATGAGAGTGTCTTGTATTCTGTGTGTGACTTTACTGTGACCTAAAACTTCTTTCAAAATTAAATGAAAAATGGTGGGACACTGGGGAGTGAGAAGGGGAAGGTGCCATGGAACAGACTGGACACCAGATATTGCACTAACAAAAGGCAAAATGGAAAAAAAAATTATATATATTTTTAAATTTTTTACATTTTTTGAATAACCCAATCCTTTAATATTTTCCTATTTTTAATTGTTTATCTTTTAAGTTTTCATATATTTTAACTCTAACATTTAAATATCATTATTATTTCATTTTCCTATTAATTGTATTTGGCAATTGTATTGGCTTCACCTTTGAGGAAGCTTTGGATCACTGAAAGGTTACAACAGGGACTAGAGAGGATCATTGGTGGGAGGTGTCAGGGTTGGGGTGCATGGGAGGAAGTTCACCTGAACATACATAAAATGTATATAAAATTGTTCCAATGCTCATGGGGCATGGACATGGGGTGGAGAATCACACAATAAATGAGAAAATACTGAATTCCCATCCTGGAGATCTCTGTCATATTCTCCAGGAGAGTAGCAACATCCCCCCAGGTGCAGGGGCAGTTTCTGGCAAAGAGGATGATCCATTGATGGGCCCTTGTTATTGATGACTAGCCTTATGAGTCTTTGCTCTTGAAATTGAAACACCCTATTGTTATGGGGTGCCTAAGAGTTGCCTCTTGAGAGACTTCTTGTTGCTCAACTGTGGCCTCTCTCTAAGCCAAACTCAGCATGTGAAAGCATTACCTTCCTCCCAGCATGGGACATGACTCTCAGGGATAAGCCTCCCTGGCAATGAGGGATTACTAATAAGTGCCAATGGGCAATACAACTGGAAAGAGACTTTGAAAAAAAAAGGGGGGGAAATGGTAAAGACAAATGAGTTCATAGGGCTAAGAGACTTCAAAGTGAGTCGGGAGGTTATCCCAGCAGTAACATTTATGTGCATCCCAGTAGGACCTCCTAGCCTTCCAATATGGATATCACCCCAAACAGAGGGCCTCCTGAGGGTTTTGAAGATATCCAGGTCCTATATCAGGGCAGATAGCCCCAGAGTTTCATCCCTTATCAGTGGACCCTAATTTGTAATTCTTGCTCCTGAGAGTGACAGAGTCTGATGGAAATATGTCTTCCTTGCACATGGTCTATCTGTCTTTTTTGTTCAAACCTATATGTGATGCCAGAGTTTTAGGTGTATGTCCAGAGAGCAGAGTCTACAGGCTGCACATGTGCCAGCTGGGTCCAAAAGTTCAGTGGAGCTGCAACTCCTACTCTACAACTCAATGGACTTACCTAGGACACCTAGAGGGGAGAGGATGATGGACAATGGATATCCCAGGGAATGGAGAGAGTCTGCAACTGCAGGCAGGATAATCCCATCCATCTTATCCATGGGATATAAGCCCCCTCTCTCTTGGTGGGGGAGTGGACATCACAATCCCAGACTCCTCATGACTGGGGGAAGAGCTATGGACTAGAGTGGACTTACTGATATCCTGTTATAGACTTATTGTGATTCACACAATGGAAGAAATTACAAAATTATGTGGAGCCAGTGGATGCTTTGGGGGCAGGGAGAGGGAAAATCAGTTGTAGTACAGGGGCTTTTTGGGGACTTGGGAATTATCCTGAGTGACATTGCAATGACAGATATAGGCCATTTTATATCATCATATATCATGCAGAACTGTGTGGGAGAGAATGTGGTCTACAATGTGAACTATGGCCCATGCTTAATGGCAAAGCCCCAAAATGTGTATATCTATTGCAGGTGATGTGCACCACTAATGAAGAATGTATATGTGGGAGGTTGTGGGAGGTATGGGAGGTGGGGCATATGGGTACCCCTAAAATTTTTGTGTAACATTTATGTAATCATTTATCTTTAAAAAAATTAATTAAAAAATACTTTAAACAAAATATATGTAAGAAAATATTTTAAAATTTTTAAAAAATGTATCTTGTTAAGGATTAAAGCAGAAAATGTTAACAAATGAAAAAAGTTGCATATGCCTGTTTTATAAGAAAAGAATTTCCTATGAGTTTAAGATTCCCAACAAGTTTAGGGCAGTGCCATGGCCAAATGACCTAATTTTCCCAGTTTGTATGGTTTGAGGTATAGGAAACAACAGATTATTATTATTTCCCCTTTTGGGCTGTAGAGCTACTTGCCCTTTAACTCAAATTTTCAATGCTTGTATTGGTCCTGCTATTAGCATTTCAATTGGAGCAGGGGCTATAACCTGAGGTGCTGAATTTAAACAGGTTAAGGTTGGAGACAGTTTCTTAGTCCATTGTTGTAAAAGTCCCTTATCACTTTTTATTTGCTCCTTTCAAAGGCCAATCATCCTTTTTATAAGACTTGGGTTATAAGGAAGATGGAAAGTTTAAACAATATTTTGAATCATAGCCTAAGTCTGCATGAGTTGACCAGTAAATGGAGTTTCTTGGTTACTATTAATTTGGACTGGCACCCCATATAGGACACTGACATTTTTGGTAGCAAATAGCTTGTTGGTTAAAAGAGTTCTATGGCGGTGTTTGTGGCAATGAAATCATACCTTGTGGAGGGGACTAATGTAATCCATTTGCCATCATGCTATTGGAGTCTGTGCTTGGCCAATCTCTCCCATCTGGTGAGGTAATTGTTGCAGGTATTGGAGTGAGCACAATGGACACTCATGGTTGATGTCCATGAGCTGCTCTTGAGTAACAGGCAGCTGGAAGTGCTGTCACAGGTTCTGGTAGCCATGATGTCTTCTTTATCCTGTGCAGTTGCTCTGCTGCTTCTTGGGTTTCAGTGGCATGGTTTCAGATCTTCATGAGGGTATCTGCCTCAACATTCCTGATAGGGGTGTTAGAAGAGTGGGCAGGGATGTGATAGATGGTTTCCTGTCATCGCTGGCAGGTGTCTCAGATGTCCTTCCACTGATTTCTCTCTCATAGATGGCAGCCCACAATAGTTCACTGTTCCTGTCTTGTTTCTAGTATTTGCAATTCATCCCTGGATAGGGATGGTTGTTTTTAGAATGACCAGATACTATTGTGTTAAGCCCTTTACTTGCAACAGAGCATGGTATGTAGTACATAGCTGCTTTTTCAAGGTGTTATATCATAATTTGGCCCCCTTTCACAATTGGGACCAAATCCCAAGGGGTATTTGCTTAGAATGTTATCTTTGCCATAAACCCCACCCAAAGTAATATTGGTGCTGGCTACATCCAATTCACAGGGTCAGTTAGGTTCCACCCCCATTACTACATGAGTCTGTGCTATTAATCTCTTTACTTTTTTTAAAAGCAGCTTGATGGGGTCCTCCAATCCCATGTAAAACCTTTTCTGATTAGCACATACATATTTGGGCAAATGAGGGATGAAGGGTTTCCAGTACCCCCAACAACTCCAAAAGGACATTAATTGTTTTGGAGCTTCAGGACACACTAAGATTAAAATACAAAGAGCTATTTTGATAAACAGACTCTCTTCTTTTATATTAACATAAGTGTTTATTTAACTTTTTGCCATTTGAATAGAACTCTTTTAAGAATTTTTATTTGTTATTTAATATTACCATCCAAATGTATGAAAATATGCACTGAACAAACCAAAAACAGTTAAAATATAAGAACAGAAACATAAAGTTTAGTAATTTGACTCATAATCCTTACTCCTTTGTTATGGTTGTTTCCAAGCTTTCCATAATTTCTGCTTTTAAGAACTTTGACTGGGGTTGAAGTTGCTCACACAGCATTAACTCACAACTTTTTAGTTTCTTTTTCTTTCCACAACTTAAAGAAGATTTGCACCTATGCAAGTTTTTGCCCACTTTTCTTGCTGTTTACAAAACAAATTTAATTGCAATATAGTGTTAAAATTCAAAGACCCATATTTTAGGCCAAATTTCTCTTTATTTAATCTGTACTTAGTTTAAGCTTCATTAGCAAAAAATAATCAATTTATTTTTCTGTAACTCAGATTCCCCAAATTTAGACCATTTTTTCAGGATGCATCCTAGTGATGAGCATTTGTTCCCCATGGTGGCACAGAGAGAGAAAGTCAGAGAGAGAGAGAACAGCCAAAACAAAGGCACAAAAGGCAGCGTGCTGCCTCTTTAAGGGAGCAAGGGAGTGGGATTCAAGCCCACAAAACCTCTCCCACTACCACCAAACCTTAGCTACCTTAGTCTTCAAATGCTAACTCATAATTAGCCAAAGCCAAACAGTGGGTTTCCCCTTTAAGGGAGTGAGGGAGTAGGACTCAAATCTATGAAACCTCTCCCACCATAATCAAGCCTTCACTATTTTAGTGAAGTTAAACCAAATGCTAACTTGCAGCTAGCCAAAGCCAAAGAGAAACTGCAAAACTGAAACCAAATGTTAACGTGTTGTCACCCAGAAGAAAAAAACAAACAGAAGTAATAAATAAAGAAAAGAACTCACCCACCAAGGGAAGGAGACAAACCAGTTCTCTGTCTTAACCTTGTGAGTTGATTCCATGAACAGCTGGAAAAGGACTTCACCCCAGGTAACATCCAAGTCCTCAGGAAAATCCCAAGTGGTCATTGGAGTTGGGGATGTCCCTGTGCATACAACCCCCTCCACAGTCCACTTTGGAAGCATGCTCTGTTTACTATTTTTATTTATTTATTTGGTCCCAGCTGAGTCACCAATTTGTTAGGCCCCAAAGCTGGGCCTTTGGGGATAACTAGAGAAAACACTTTAACACAAGATTTAGGCAGAACTTACATTTATTATGCCTGCAGACAGGAGCCAAGGTCAATATAAAGAGACTCAGACCTGACTCCCCAGGCTGCATTTTCACTATTGCTTAAATATCTAGGTTATTACATAACATTTGGTTTGATTATGCATTAGCTTTTATGCATATGGATGAACATACATAGCTAGTTATATAATTGTATGATTAGTATGTTCAGGAAATCATACTTGCACATATGTTGCATGATTAAAAAAGGGTGGATAACTCCACCCCTGGGTGGGAATTTTACTATGTTAATTAAGCAATTTCAATTGAGGACAGCAAGGGGTTTCTTCTATGCAGGTCTGGCCAACTGACTGAAGTGGGTTTTCATACTTGATTGCTTTAACAGGATGTTCTTGACCACCAAAAGTGGAATATGGCAGAAAGAGAGGGTTGCATCTCACTACCTCTTTTTTTCTTTCCACCTGATGTATTTTATATTTTTTCAATGTATATATTTCTTCCTTTATTATAATATTTTAATAATTTTTAAAAGATACTTAGATTACAAAGTATATATAGAGGATTTCCATATGCCCCGCTCCCCCTCATTACCTTCTAATTTACATATAATTCATTCCTTTGTATCCTAGAAACATGGAAAGAAACAAGTTACTTTCAGTTATTTGGTCACCCTGCATCCAACACTTTGAACTGGAGTTAGTTCCATGCAGGTCTGCCTGCTAGAATTAATCCTCACAGCACAAAGTCTCAAGCTCATTACTAATTGGGTGCTTGGAAATTAAATGAGATATTATATATCACTCAATAAATGGACAATAATTTGGAAGAATTATATTTTGTGCTGTTGAGGATTTGAAGAGATGAATATTCCCACGTAAGAAAGTAAGAATCTCCTTTTCTAGTAGACAGTGGATCTAGACATCATATGTGATTTTCACATTGGGGCTTACAGTGGCTTCAGTTAGAATTCATATTATCTATGTATACCTTGAATCTTTTAGGGCACAGTCAGGGTGTCATATAATTTATCAGCTAAACCAGACACTTCTGAAACTAAAAGGGGGCTTTTTTGAAAATTAGGCATAGAGCAGGACTCTTCCATGAAAATTGAAAATATGGTCAACCTGGTCATAATACCCATGTGGTGAGTCACCATATACTACAGCCTAGACCTATTATAGAGCTTTTTCTTGTTACATTATCTCCCTCCATGCCCCCATTCAAAACTATGAGCTTCACATGTTGCCAAAAAATTGATTGGAGCATCATATTTAATTAGGAGTATTTGGCTTCAAAGTTTCAGAAAGAGGCACACTGTATTCACCATTTTAGATTGTTTTTGAGCAAGGGTGTTAGAAAGGTAAAATGAACACACATTCTGATTTGTCTGACACAGTCCTGACTTGATTTATTTCTTTTGTTCTGGCATAATTATTAATATTTTCTCCTTTCATTCTCTAAAATATCTTCATGTGAATGATAAAATATATGATTTCCCTCCTAGTGGGTTTATCCTAACATAACCTAGACAATTAGTCACTAAGAAATTTTATGAATGTTTTATGCCCCAATGTTTAGTTGGATTTTTCCACTTTCAAACATACATATATCGCAATGAAGCATCTATTTCTGTTTCCCAAGTGCAGATGGCCCAAAGTCCTTAAAAGTGTCCAACATGCTGCTCTATAGGATATCAAGGCAGTCTAGTTCCCACCATATTTTTACTAAGAGCAGGAGCATTGGCCCCACTATGTTAAGGCAGAGACCATGTCCTCACTAACTGAAGCTAAACTACTTCTGACTCTCTTTACTGCTAGATGTTGAAAAGAAAATGCATGTTAGGTCAATACATGCTTACTAGGTTCCAGGGACAGTGACTTTATTGGATAAAAATATTACATCCAGAGGAGTAGCTGTAATCTGAGCTATTCTGATTAAGTTTAGACAACCCATAGCAAACTTGTTATTGTATTACCAAAGCAGGTGAGTAAATGTGATGTGCTAGGAATGACTGATGAGGTATTTTTCATGATCGGGATCATTTTATAGGCATTAATCTCATGCAATACCTCAGGGATATGTTATTCTTTTTGTTTACTATTTTGGTGGTGAAGACACAATTCCTGAAGTTTCCATTTGACCCTACTACAATTTCTTGTTCATGCATTGCTGGGTTCTTCCTCAAAATCAATCAGCCTTCTCAATCAAGGGGTACATGCACAGGAACTGGGTAAAAGAAAAAAATCTACATTACTGTAATGTAAGTAAGGCTTCTGCTGGAAATTTCATGTTTATATATGTCAGTTAATCTCAGGATCAATTCGTCATTACCCCTTTGTAATTGAAATTTTACAAAGAATATTCCATTCCTGTGATGGGCACATCTTATCTATGATGATTAAATATCAATACCTTGACTACACCATGCCAGAGTACTTTATTACCATTGAAACCTGGAAGTTCAATGCCATGGTGTAGTGGTTTGAGAATGCACATACCCCAGAAAATCATATTCTCAAAGCTAATCCATTCCTGTAGTTATGAATCCATTGTAAGTAGGGTCTTTTGCTGAACTATATTAGTTAAGATATGACCCACTTTATCCAGGATGAGGAGTTGCTATTGCAAATACCAAAAATGTGGAAATGGCTTTGGAATTGGGTAATGGGTAGAGGCTGGAAGAATCATGCAGTGCTTGATAAGAAAAGGTCTAGATTGCTTTGAAGAGACTGTTGGTAGAAATATGGCTGCTAAAGCTAAATCTGATGAGGCCTTAGACAGAAATGATGAATGTGTTACTGGAAACTGGACAGAAGGTGACTTTTATTTTAAAGTGACAGAGAACTTGGTCAAATTGTGTTCTCATGTCAGATGGAAGGCAGAATATGAGAGTGATGAGCCTGGATATTTAGGTGAGGAGATGTCCAAGCTGTGTGTAGAATGTGCTGCCTGGTTTCCCCTTGCAGCTTATAGTAAAATGTGAGAGGAAAGGGAAAAATTGAGATTTGAATGCCTGGACACAAAGAAACCAGAAATTGATGAGCTTCCTGAAAGCAAGTTCCCAGAGAATAGTGCACCATGTGAGGGTTTAAGTGAACTTGGATCAATTCAGCCATTTTACTGTGAGTCAGGATTGGAAGGATCTGTGGAAAGTCCTACTGTCTGATTTTTGGAGCCCCTATTATGACATGCAAAACCAACAAGCTTTTTGTGGGTTCTGCACTAATAGAACCACTGCCAGCCTGCACTAAAAAGGACAGAAAAGGAACAGATTGAAGGAAAAATCCCTTCAAAGACAGGACCTGGAAACTGAGGTCTGGACTGATGACATCTTCTCAGACCAGGAGAGCAGAGCCACACATGTGGAAAAGGGTGAGGCTGCCCCAGCACTTGGAGAGGTTTGACCTTCCACCCCATTGTTCAGGGAGAGTGCTATTACCCCAGTTTTCTTAGATGCCTCATGGATTGTGGAGAGTCTGGTCACCACCCTGATGACAGTGTATGTGTAAATAAGGAAATACTCTAACATAACTACAATACAATCTTTTAAAATCAGTGTGGTAGAAAGATTAAGATGGCCCAATTTATCACTTTTTAGTAATTAAGCCATTGTGTAATCCCATCCTTTTAACTGTTAGTGGTGCCTGTGATTGCTTCTAACCAATAGAACATGGCAAATGTGACATGATGTCACATCTGTGATTGCATGATATACTATTGTGCTTATTGGTTTTGCTATAGAAAGCAGCCATATTTGGTAGGCAACTGGCAAGGAACCAAGCATGCTCTTTAGTCAACAACAAGCTGGGACTGAAGATGACAACTAGCCAGTGACTAGAAAAAAAAACAAAAAACAGAGTCCCTCAGTCCAAAGCACCCCAGTAACTGAATTCTGCAAAAAACCTCATAAGGTTGTGAGGTAGGGAAAGGTAGAAGGGGGATAATTTGGCAATGAAGGAGAACCAATAGAAAATCACTATCAGATAATACCTAGCTGCAGTGTAAAATTCACCCACCCAAGGCCTATGGGCCAAGGCCTAGTTTTGGAAAATACCAGATGACAAAAGCCCACCCATCACCTGGCCACCACAAGTTTTGCTGATGCCTCCCCTAGACAGTTCCCAGTCTGGCAGGAATAAAGCACCAGTAAAAAGTTGTAGTTCAATCCCTCTTTTGCATAAGGCAGACCAATGAGAATGTTGGGATATATAAGTGCTCATTTCTATGGAGGGGGAAGAAGGAGGGAGCCCAGCCTCAATAAACCAGGACCCCATCCCTTTACATGAAATTCTCCTTCTGCTCTATGACTAGTTCTATTAGTCAGGCAAAGGGGTGCCTTTACAATACACCAATATTTGGTTGGTTTTTATAAAGGGTATTTATTTGGGGTAGATGCTTACAGTTATCAGGCCACAAAGCATAAGTTCTTCCCTCAACAAATTCCATTGGCATGTGTAGGAGCAAGACAGCTGCCAATATTTGCCAGGGTTCAGGCCTCTCAGTTTCCCAGGGCTGCATTTCTCTCTGGGCTTAGTTCCTCTGTTTCCTCCACAAGGTCAGCTGTAGACTCTCAGGTGAATGGCTCACTTTTTTCCTCCTGTGGCATTCTGTCCAACATCAGACTTGCTTCTCAAAAACTGTTCCTCAAATCTGCTCCCTCTGTCTTTTACATTGCCTTTTACACTTGAGACCACACCCACTGAGGGGTGGGGTTCAATGCTTTAATCATAACCCAGTCATGCCCAGATAAACAGATCAGTTTACAAGCATGATTCAATATTGATTTTTGGAATTCATAATTACATCAAACTGTAACATTCCACCCTCTGAATTCCAAAAATACATTACAATATTCCAAAAAACCTTAAATTAGTAGCAATTGCAAGTACAAAATCATATCATAATCAGTTCAAAGAAATGCAGTTTGTTTCAGGCAAAATCCCTTCTAGCTGTAGAACTCTGAAACTTACAAAACAATTTAACTGCTTCCAGTACACAAATGGAAAGGCAAAGGATAAACATTTTCATTACCATAGGAGAAATTGGGATGTTAAACATAAGCCCTGGATCTTCTACAGCTCAGTAAACCTGCAGGGCATCATCCATTCAATTTCAAAGTCAGAGAGTCATTCTTAAGATGATGATTTCTTCTCCTTGGGGCCACATGGGAACACCCTTTCCACAGTCTTTTCCAATAGCCACTCTCTTGGTTCAACCCTCATCAAGCATCTGGGTGTGGAACAAGCTCCAGACCTCATCCTCCAAGAGTGTTGGGTGATATCCACACCTTACCCAATCTTTGGGTTAGAGTCTTAGCACCCATAGTACAGTGAGGTGAAGACAACATTCCCCTTAACCTTTGGCATACAAGTTCAACTATTTCAGAGCAACAAGTTGACCACCTGGCCTTCTCTAACCTTTGGCACACAGGCTCAAACCTCTCAGATCAAAGAGTTGACCACTTGGCTTCCCTAATCCATGGGGGGCAGGAACATCCCTCCCATATGTATGGGGTGCTGACATTAACCACCCTAATCTTTGAGGAATGTGCTCCACCCTCCCCATACCCTGGGGTGGCAAAACTCTTCCCAAACATTGGGTGGGAATATCCACCCTCTTCAACTGCTGGGGAAAACTCACCCTCTCTTTACCCTGGGGAGGCAAAACTCTCCCAGAACATTGGGTGGGGACATCCACCCTCTTCAACTGCTCAGGCAAATTCACCCTCTCTGGGCACATGGTTGGGGCTCATCTCTTGGCCCAAGGAAATGTCTTAATTCCAGGTCTTAACTTCCATGTGTTTTCTCCTTAAAGCTTTTTTTCCTTCAATGTCTCCTTTCCATGTCCTTTTTAGTCCAAGTGAACAGTGGTCTTGTTCATACAGCACTATCAAAAACTTTGTTGGTTTCGCATGTAGGAAGCAGGGGTCCAAACCATCAGACAGTAAGATTTTCCACAAGTCTTTCTGATATAACTGCATCTCCAATTCTGATTTACAAGTTCCACATTTAGCTAAGTCTTCAAATGGGGCACTTTCATCTGGAAACTGGATTTCCAGAAACTTGGAATCAGTTTCTGTTTTCTTTGTGCCCAAAAGTTCAGCCCTTAGTGTATTTTGCTCATCTAGTATTTTGCTATAAGCTGCAAGGAGAAGACAAGCCACATTCTCCAGGTTTAGTTTGGAAAGTACTTCAGCTAAATGCTCAGGTTCACTATTTTCAAATTCTATCTTCCACATAAGACCAGGAGTTAATCTTGCTATGTTCTCTGCAACTTTAAAACATGGATCACCTTTCCTGTAGTTTTCAATAATAGTTTCTTCATTTACTTCTAAGGCATCATAAAAAGTCTCTTCAGCACCCACCTCACAATTGTTTCCTTCTAAGGCCTTATCAAAAAGAACTTTAGGCTCCATATTGCTATCAACAGTCTCTGCAAAGTGATCTAGGCTGTTTTCATCAAGCATTTCACAATTCCTCCAAAAAATACCCCTTACCCATTTATAAAATCATTCCAACATTCTGTCAATTACAAAAGCACTCACCCCACTCCTCAGTACCAAATCCTGTATTAGTCAGCCAAAGGGGTGCCTTCACAATATACCAATAATTGGTTGGTTTTTATAAAGGGTATTTATTTGGGGTAGATGCTTACAGTTTTCAGGCCACAAAGCATAAGTGCTTCCCTCACCAAAGTCCATTGGCATGTGTTGGAGCAAGACAGCTGCTGACATTTGCCAGGGTTCAGGCTTCTTGGTTCCCCAGGGCTACATTTCTCTCTGGGCTTAGTTCCTCTGGTTCCTCCACAAGGTCAGCTGTAGACTATCAGGAGAATGACTCACTTTTCTTCTCCTGGGGCATTCTTTCCAATATCAGAACTGCTTCTCAAAAGTGCTTCTCAAATCTGCTCCCTCTGTCTTTTGCCTTGCCTTTTACCCTCGAGACCACACCCACTGAGGGGTGGGGCTCAATGCCCTAATCATAACCCAATCATGCCCAGATAATCAGATTAATTTAAAAGCATGATTCAATATGGATTTTTGGAATTCAAAATTACATCAAACTGTAACAATAGTGCTTGAATTCTTTCTCACAACTGTGTCAAAAACCCTTCTACCCTAGGTTAAGTTCTTTCTCCAAGACCTCCAGGGCCTCTCTGACATCAGTTGGAGCAGATCCTTCCCTAGTCAAACCATGAAATGAGACTGCAGCTGCAGTTGATTCCTTGATTACTGCTTTCAGATGAGATCCCAAAGCAGAGGATGCAGTAAAGTCATGCCCAGACTTCTAATCTTCAGATACTCTAGGTTAATAAATGTTTTTTTTTAAGTACTAGGGCCAGGGATTGAACCTGGGGGAACTTTGTATGTGGGAAGCCAGTGCTTAAGCACTGAGCCATGTCAGCTCCCCTGGGTTAGATTTTCATTTGTTTTGCTTATTGTTGTTTTTATTTTTAAGGAGGAACTGGGAACCAAACCCAGGACCTACCCTGTGTGAATCAGGCACTCAACTGCTTGAGCCACATCTGCTCCCTAAATGAGAGTCATTTCAAGCTGCTGTGATTGTAGCAATTTTTTACATAGCAATAGAAAACTAATATAATCAGAAATTTAATAAGCATACAATACTACCATCTAGCAGGGAGACCTCATTAAATATTTTCCAATTAAACTAAATATGGCCATTTAGCAAAGATTGCATTTAGTTGTCCTGAGTATATTGTCATCTTGTATTTTTGTCCATCCTTGATTTTCATGGCATTGACACTTTGAAGATTAACTTCCAATGGTTTTGAGGATGTCCATCAATTGGGTAAGTTTGATGGTTTGGATTCAGATTAAGCACTTTTGTTAGGGATAACAAAGAAGTGATATGAAACTCCTGTCATTGCCTCCCATTAGATGATATGTGATTCAATTTGCCCTATCATTGCAAACTGCCAAAAATAGCAATGATAATCTTGAAAATGATAAAAAAGGACTTATCACATGAAATTTTGGTTCTTATGATATGACAAGTAAAAAATCCTAAATATAGGTAAATAAATGGGTAAGATTAAAGAGTCCAGAAACCTACACATACATGGACATTTTGTTTAAGTCACAAATGACACAAGGGAAAACAAACTATTGAATGCTATGGAGGCAGGCTAATTTAGGGAATGAAAAGATAAATGTGGGACCCGGCAGAAAAACATGGCTGTGAAACATGTGACAATGGAATCTGCCTGGAACCCACCTGAGGGAAAGACCCCTCCCCACCCAAAGGCTGCTGGAAGAAACTCATGAGAATCCTCTGTTTGGAATGTGATTTCATCAAGGAACAAGGAAAAGCCCTAGATAGTCTCAAGAGGTCTTGCCATTACTCCTCACAGGGGCAATTTATGAGTGGGTTACTTATCAAAACAAACAGCTGAGACCTCTCCCCCAAATATTAACAAGGGGAGGGATAATTAATGGTTTGAAAACAAGCTCATAGGAAAAATCATCCCTTTTTCTACCTAGACCAGCCCACAAGTATATCTAGGAACCCATAATCTGTTATTTTCTCCTCCTCTCTCATTTCCTTAATAAACTGCTGGCCTAACTAAACTGGCATGTTCTTAAATTCTTTTATGAAACTTAGCCAAGGACCTAGAGGAATCCAGTTACACTTCCTCATCCCATATATAAAAATGAAAGAAGGATGGTTTTTAAACTAAATATAAAAGGAAAACAATGAAACATTTTTTAAAAATAAGAGCTTTATTGAAATTTAAAAACATTTGCCATAAAGTTTACCCTTTAAAAATGTACAATTTAGTGATTTTTAGTATAGTCACAGAGTTGTGAAACCATCAGCAACAAGAAATAAAGTTTTCAATACTCCATGGATTGAAAAAGAAATAAAGATAGAAATAATTTGAGCTGAATTATTAAAAAAAAAAGATCTAATCTGGGGTTTACAGTTAAATAACTTGTAACCAAGGGCAAAAATTAACAAATAATTATGATTATTAATTTATTATATAGAGCCTTTATATTATAAAATAGCAAAAGGTTAATAGCTGAAATTACTGAGGCTGGTTAGAGTGGCCCCATCCCTCTGTATGGTTACTCTAGACTTAACCTCAACCTTGTGTATGCTTACTGTTGGGGTGGTAGTTCTATATTGAACTCAACTTTGTGTATTCTTACAATTGTGATGGTAATTCTAGCTTGAGCTCACCTTGGGTATGCTTACAATTGTGATGGTAATTTTAGCTTGAGTTTACCATTGTGTTTGCTTACTATTGTTATGGTCATTTGATATTGAGCTCACCTTTGTGTATGCTGACTACTGTGGTGGTAATTCTAGATTGAACTCACCCTTGTGTATGCTTACTATGTGATGGTAATTCTAGCTTGAACTCACCTTTGTTTATGCTGACTACTGTGGTAGTAATTCTAGATTGAGCTCACACTCCTGTATGCTCACTATTGGGATGGAAACCACTCCATCCACCTCTGTTCAATATCCATATGAAAGACCTTATAACTGATCTTTGTTCTGTATACCCTTATCCCAAGTCCTTATGATTGACCCTGGTTTGCTACCCTATCTCAACCTATCCTGTTCAGCCCCTTGTTTTTTAATGATGGAACCTGTGTTCAACTCCACCCCAATCTAATTGGGACCCCAATGTTATAAAAAATTAGAATGTCTGAAGATCAGGAGGTGATCTGGGGCCAGAAGGCCACTGTGCACCATGGTTTGGACAACCAATATAACTTTCTCTCTTTGAAATTTTAGTGTCTCAGGAATTGGCTTTAAAGATACCATGGGAGGAAAGAAGTTGATTTTGCCTGGTGTATGTTTTGGGAAAATTTATGACATTTAAAGCACACATTTTAAATGGAAATGGAATAAAAATTAATAAGCCAAACATCCATCTCAAAAACTTAGGTAAGTTTGAGGCCATAAACCAGTCATAAATTAATCAAAAAGAAAAAACAAAACCCTGTAAGTGCTTCTTAAAGTTCCCATGCACATTTTTTAAGCCCTATAGCTATCTGTACTAGAGCTATTACTGTTACCTATAAAAAATTTCAAAGAGACATGTTTAAGATCATTACATCCTGACTTTGCTCTGTGCCCTCTTTGTTCTTGTCCTATATAAGCCTATATAAACTTCTGTAACCCACTGTGTGGCATAGAACACTCATCTGAATATCCTGCTACTGCCCAAGACCAGCTTCCTGGTCTGTAAGTTCCTTGATGAACTGTTACTATTTTGCCTTATGGAATGGCCTGCTTCATTCTCCCATCTTAAGTGAATTTTGGTGAAACCTGTTCTGTAGGTTCACAGCCAGACAGTAAAGAGCAGTGAACTAAAACTAAACATAAATTACAAAATAAAGAGTGTAAAAAATTGTAGAGGATCTGTTGCTGGAGCTTACTTCCAGGTCCTTGGCTACATCATAATAAGGAATTCAGAGACATAATACAATTATAAGAAAGTTAGAAAAGAGTTTAGTAAGGGGAAACTATACACTTAGATATGAGAGCAGGTATGCTCAAAGTAGAGATGCAATCTCTGTTCTGAGGTTCCTGGTTTTATGGGGTATGATAGGGGTTAGGGTTAGCATTGATTGGTGTATTTGAGACAAAGCAAGGGTGCATTGGATGGTTTGATTTTGGGTGGTTTGATTTCTAGGGGTTGCTGTCCAGTAGTGACTGGCTTCTGGCTGCTGTCTATGAGCTCCCCTGGAGTTTGCTGTATGAGGTGATATGACAGTGGTTGGGAAATGATGGTGGTGTCCCTCCTGTCCCAAGCTGTCTTCTGATAGCATTATCAGAATGCTGTGAGCTGCACCTGGACTAGTTGCTCATGCAAGTCAGGAGGCTGTTGTCTCAGCATCCCCTATTAGGTGGTATTTGTGTAGCTCATTTTGTTTTCTGCTGCTCCTCCTTAGATTCCTACTCTATCCTGCCTTAAATCCCTCCAGAGAGAGATGTACACACTTAATCTTAAGGGAGAACTGAGGGTCATTCTTTATCTTTTTCCCACTGATTGGGGATTATAGTCCCTCCCTGACAAGGTGTAAAACTGTCTTGCTACAATACTGGGGTCAGGAGGAGGGATGCTTGCTTCAATGGTTGAGACTGGGTGATATCCATGAAAGAGCAGAAGTTTTATTTTTTGGAATGCATTAATTCTGGAAGAGACAACTTGAGTTAAGGACCTATTAAGAGTGTAAGTAGGATGAATGTAAGGGGGCTTAGGAGACATGGGAAGTGAGAGAGGTATAAGAACAGTGAGAATGGAGTGCTGCTGGCAGCATTTTCTAGTATGGATGTCTGGTCAATAGTGTTTTCTTGGGCTTTAGAAGACTGATTGACATAGAAACAATATTATTCACCTAGGTTGGTGCAGGTACCTTCTTGAGTAGCAGTGAGCATGTCTAGAGCCCTTTGATTTTGAGAGACTACAGCCACCAAAGAATTGAGCTGGGTTTGAACAAGCTCTCTGCTGTCTGTCATGTATTTTATGCTAGTTGGTTCTTTGGAGAGATTGTGATAGGTCTATTGGGTCTGGAGGAGACTGGTGGTATCTGTGGCTACTGTCCTTCCAATTCCAAGTGCACCCAGAAGAAGTGGTATGAGTACGGGGATGACCCAACATTGATAGGAAAGACTTTTGGAGGGGACAATGGACTGAAACATGGAGAGTGGAATTGACTCAGTCCCAGGCTTGTATTTTAATTTGGGAGATGAGTACACTAAGGTGCAGGTCCCTGACCACCAGGGTGGAAGGCTGAGATAAGGGGGATTTGAGCAAGAAGATTTATTAAAAGAAGAGTTTTTAAGTTTGTCCTTTTAGTATCCCACCAAAGGAGGGAGATTATAGCCATTAAAATAATAGAGATTGGGGGCTGGCTGGGTAGCCCAGTGGATAAGGGCACCGGCATACCACATGGGAGGCCCTGGCTTCAGTTCCTGGGACCTCTCTGAGCAGGCAGATGGCCTTGAGAAAGGCAAGCCACCATGGGCAGGGCAAAGCCACCACAGGCAAGGCAAAAAGCTGCTATGGGCAGTGTGGAGCTGCCACAGGCATGGCAAAGTCACCCGTGAAACATGGAGCTGCCGCCCACAAATCACAGAAGCTGAGCAGCCCACAAAACAAGGAGCTCTGCTGCCCACAAAACACGGAGTGGAGCCACCCATGAAATGGAATGGAGCCACCCATGAGCAGAGTGAGCCACCTGCATGGAGGGCTGACTCAGCACATCACCGCAAAGATGGGAGGAGACAAGAAGCAGCCATAGAAAAACACAGAAGAATGGGCACACAGCAAGAGCAAGCAGAAATGGGGGGGGATATGTAACAAAAAATAATAATAATAGAGATTGGGGAAGCAGATGTGGTTCAAGTGATTGGGTGCCTGCCTACCACCTGGGAGATCCAGGGTTGGTTCCCAGTGCCTCCTAAAGAAAACAAGTAAGACTGTGAGCTGACACAATGGGCAGGTGAAGTGAGCTGACACAACAAGATGATGCAACAAGAGACACAAGGAGGAAAACATAGTAAGAGACACAAAGCAGGGAACAGAGGTTGACTCATGAAATTAGGCACCTCACTCCCACATGGCAGGCCCTGGGTTTGGTTCCTGGTACCTCCTAAAAGGAAGATGAGCACACAATGAACAGACACAGCATGTGCAAACAACCAGGCAGTGGGGAGAAATAAATAAAATAAACCTTAAAAAAATAGAGGCTATAAGGAGGTAGCAGCACCAATAGTGGGTTCTGCAGGGCTCAGGCTGTGAAGGTGTTGTCATTAGGTACCTAGCTTTTGCTTCTTGAAGAGGTGTTTCAGGCCTTCCATTGGCTGGCACTCAAACATTTCAGCAGGTGCTTCCAGTGTGTTGGCACTTCCTTGGACAGTGGGCTTTGCTTGGGGCAAGTGCACACAGTTGGCAACTCCTTTAAATTTAATAGTTGTGGGAGTGATCGGACCCTCAGAGTAAGGTCCTTTCCATTTAGGCTTTAATTGGTAGGCCTGATCTCCCACAAAGTTTTGATTAAAATCTGGTCTCTTGATTTAAATTTATGTAAAGCCATCTTACTATTGGGGCTAGGGAGGATTTTGTTCCCAAGCTCCTGGATGATTTGTTGAGTTTTTCCTAGGTTTATAAAATATGTGGAGAGTTCCTGGATCTCCTGATCTAGTACCAGGTTCTGGGTGAGGAAAGATTACCCATAGACCATCTCAAAGGGACTAAGCTGAAGTGGGTCTTTTGGAGCTAAATGCAGCCTCAGCAAAGCCATGGCAGATTGTTGAGCCAAGGTACAATAGTTTTTGCAAAGTTTGGCCAGAATTTACTTTACAGATTGGTTGGTTCTTTGTACCTTCCCTGAGAATAGGGGTCTCCAGGAGCTATGAAGTTGCTTGAGCAGTTTTGGTTAAGAGTTTAAAGGCAGTAGTGAAGGAGGGGCCTTTAAGGATCTGACCTTGGGCCCTCTGCCAGTAGCAGGGTGGCTGGGTTGAGGGTTTGACACAC